>VZRX01017566.1:125672-182992 GCA_013398075.1 Notiomystis cincta
CCCCTCAGCAGCGCCTGCCGCCCCCTCAGCAGCGCCTGCCGCCCCTCAGCAGCGCCTGCCGCCCCCTCAGCAGCGCCTGCCGCCCCTCAGCAGCGCCTGCCCGCCCTCAGCAGCGCCTGCCGCCCTCAGCAGCACCTGCCGCCCTCAGCAGCACCTGCACCTGCAGAGCGTTTGAGTCGCATCCCTTTCTTCGAGTCTTCCTTGGTGTGGCTTGATGTTCTCTCATGCACCGTTCCCTTGTTCTGGCAGGTAAAGTCAGAAAACGAGCTTGATGTTCTCAGCATCCTGCCTCACGGGTGGCAGCCGGATGAGCCGGTCCAGCCCAGGCCCTACCTCCTCGTCCCCTCTACACGGGTCACCTTCCTGGCCCGTCAGTACCGATTCGTCATTGAGCTTGACCTGAGCCCTTCCACGGGGATTGTGGTAAGAGCAGAAACTACCTCTCTGCATTAAAACAGAAGCCCATTTCTATTTGCTGAGAAAAGGCTTATTGCTCTCAGTGTCAGTCTTAACTTTTGCAGGAGTCTGGCTTTTCCTGGGAGGGAGCCATGCTGTGCCCCATAGCTGGGAAGTTAATGGCAAATCCTGTGTCTCCATTGAATGCTTAATGTGTGACTTCTGCTTACAGGAGTTGTCACTTTAATCCAGCTGCCATTGCAGAAGGATATTTGCTGTTGGCTCTGCATAGTGGAACAACCAACAATGAGACTGAAGGTCCTGGAAGATGCAAAAGCTGTTGCCTTTCTCTGTTTCTGTAGGATGACTCAACGGGGGAGATAATTTTTGATGAAGTGTTTCATGCCCTTTCCCGATGCTTGGTGGGATTGTTAAGACCCTTTCGTATCCCTGGCTCAGACATTATCTACCAGCCAGAAATCTTTATCACCATCCAGGTGTATTCCTCCATCATTGGCCTGCAGTCCCACCAGGTAAAGTGCAGGCTCCCTGTTGGCACAGCTGAGCAGCTCACTCTGCTGTGTGGGTGTCCTGTGAGTGCAGGGAAAGGGGGCAGGTGGCATCTGGGCTCTGTTATCTGTGATGCTGCAGGCTTGTCCCACTAAAACACGTGGCCTGGCGTGATGCAGAAGTGTGTGTGAGCAACTTCTCCTTTCTGGGTAGGAAGCAGAGGTTTCTCTGGAGAATGCTGCCCTCAGGCAATATCTTAGAATTGGGCCACAGGGAATATTTGCCTTATGTTAAATGTGTGCTTTTTTGTCTTTGTTCTTGTTTTGTTGTTTGGGGGTTGTTTTTGTTTTTAATTTCTGTTGATTAATTCTTTTTGCCTGTTTTAATTAGCTTGAAGCGTTCAGGCAGAGCTTGTGTGACCAAAAGCTTGTCTGACTGTTCCAACTCTGTAGCAGTGGTTAATTCAAAGATAATTGCCTCTTCCTACAAACCTTCATTTTGCAGTGTCTGACTATGCTTCTTCTTGCTGGAGGGAGCAGCCAGCCCCAGTATTGAGATTTATCAGTGAGATTTTACTTGTGTCAGGGCAGGTCTGTTTAATAAACTCAAGTGTAGTTTATGGGGCCAGTGTTGTTTTTGAAGTGTTGTTTCATCCTTGATCTCCTCCACCTTACAGTATTTTCGCTCAGCCTACGCCTTTCTGGTGGTGTATTTTATCCCTTCGCTAACACCAGGGGAAGTGCATGGTAACAGGAGGAGCCTGTTAGGCTGTGTGTGTTCCCTCCCTGCCCCAGCTTCCTGCCAGGGTTTGTGCTGTACCTGGGGAGCATGGCCATCACTTGGTCCATTCTGAGGTGCCACTGGAGTAAGTGTAGCAGGAATTGCTCCATTTGCCATTGATGTTTGATGTGTGGTCTTGTCCAGCAATCCTGCAGACGCTGTCATGCTGTCCCTCAGTATCTCCCCTATTTACATTGTGTTGAGCACTGTGAAGTTTTTTTTCTTCATTTTTCTTCTTTGGACCTCTCTAAATTCCCACTTTGTATATGAGGCCACGAACTGTGATCTCTGGGTACAACAGGATAATTATTCTTCTTTTATGGAGGAAAAAGCATTTGTGTGTATCACTCATCCAGGAAAGACTCTCTGTGGTTATTGTTTTCTCCTGTGTCACTATGAGGCCTTGCCCATATGAGGCTGAGGGAATGTGGGTAACATGCAGCATCCCACCAGTCTGCTGAGGTCTTTGTGTGCACGTTGTATTTTCTTTGCTGCTGCTTGTGGACAGGGATTGCCTGCACCAGGGTGGCATCTGTAAACACACATGTCATGCCTGTCACCCCAGGGAGTGTCTGTGGTGGCAGGCTTACTCTGTCACATCACTCAGCCTCTTTTGTAATGTCCACTCTAATTGTTTCTTTTCTTTATTTCAATTTGTTGTTCCTCTTGGAAGATAATTTAGTCAGTCTATAGGTAAGGCAGGTTAGACCAAACAGGCCTTCCTTAGAAGCATAGGACTACAGTTAATGGCTTCTAACAATGACTTCACATCACTTTCTCCTTATCCTGGAGAAAATCACATGAAGTAGAGGTTTCTTGCCCAAGGAGGAGATTTCCCAAAGTGTCACATAAACATCTGCAGTTACCTCTGAGCAGGGAGAGAGAGAGGTGGCCTGTGCTTTGTCAGGGATGTGTTTGGACTTCACTGTGCAGAACTCTGTTCCTGTGTACCTTCCTGGGGGCTGGTGCTATGAATTCTTACCTTGATGACTGACATGTGTGTCCTTGGGCCAGGTGCTGTTCCAGGGCTGCCAGCTGGATGAGACAAAGCGTGAGGCCTTTCTGCACCAAGTTTACACACAGCTCTGTGCCTTTGAGAACAAAGTGGCAGAGATGCTTCAGCAACAGTATGAACCCAAACCACAGGTAAGGAGGGCAAAGGTAGCTGGGCTCTCTTGGCTTCTTGGAGATCTGCACTCTGAGGCCCCTCTGAAGCAGGGTGGCAAGAGGAACAGCAGCCTAGGTCTGCAGAAGGAGAAGCTAAGAAGTTGGTGAGATAATGTTGTGGGATCCAGTAATGAGAAATGGACACTGAGGAAGCAGAACCATTAAGGACTGGTGAGAATGGTTACCTTCCTCAAAGTTAATGTGCAGTAAGACTGTACATCATGGGAGAAATGGTAGGATGTGCTTTCTCTCTGAAGAAGGTAGTGGAAAGAGGTGATTATGTCCATATTATTAATCTATAAATAGCTGTGTATATGCCTTTAGCCCTTGTTGCCTTTCTTGAATGAAAATACTTCCTTGCTACCATGAAAATTGGCCATGAAACTGAATAAACAGTCAGTTTTTTCAAGTACTCCTTGAAATCTGTGACAGATGCTGCTTAGTAGGCATGGATATATGTATCAGCAAATTAATGATAGAATCCAGTATGGTCTGGTTTGGAAGGGACATTTAAAGATCACCTCCCTTGACTTGCTGGCTATGATGCTTTTGATCATCTTGCTGTCAAAGTAATTGCTGGTCTGGCTGAGGTTATTTAGTCCTTAGTTAGCATTAGTTGTTAGAGTTTGGGCAAAAAGTGAAAAAAAAAGTCCCAAAATTAGATGACCAAGAGGCTACTGGTGATGTCTTGCAGTTAAGTATCTGGAGTGCTTAGAATCTCATATATTCTAGCTGAGATTTGTGTGTTTCAGTGCTAAAACTGCCAGTCCTGAAACAGAAAGTAGATTGCCGGAAGTGAATACCTGGACTGATGAGTCCAGATGGTGTTTTTGCAGTGCTTTGTATGCATTCCTGCTTGATGCAGTACTTCTTTCATGGTAAACTACCCTGTAACTTCTTCCATGCAAATGGAGGAGAGAGACGCTCTTGCAGGCCAGAGGGACTGGTGAGTCCTGCCACGGGCTGTGGGGTGGAGGTGGGAGGCCCCGGGGGAAGGGCAGAGACTGAAACTTTCTTTACTTTTGAAGTTGCGCTGTATCATTGTTACCAAGTGTCTGAATTCAAGGCATCTGGCAAATTACAGTGATGGATGGTCAATACTTTTTGCTCAGGCACAGACTACTCCCATTTGTGCATAGCAAAAGTTTAGTTAGTTCTAGTTTTCCCAGCTCCAATCATCTGTGGATTTGTGGGGTGGGGGGGGGGGTGTCTCAGCCATTCTCTGCTTTAGCAATAAAAACAAAGCAATATTTTATTACAGGGTTGAACTGCCAGAGCCTCATGGGGATTAAGGGACTGTGAATACAGTAGGTTTCTCACTGGTGTAATTATACAAATTGCAGACTTTGCCTAGGGGATATTTTTCATAGAAGATGCAGAAACCTACCTGTATTTGTTTATATCAGCACTGCATGACAAGGGCCATTTGAGCTAAATCCTCAGGCACTAGTCTTTGTCTTTATGAGGCTCCTTGCTCCCTCTGCTGCAGAGCTTCACAAGTGAGATGTAGCTGTCTCTGCCTCTCCAATGTTTCTGGGCTGAATGGAGTAGATTAAGTAGATGCTGAACAGCTGCAGCTTCTACTAAATGACGAGGGGAGAAAGAGGTATTCACCATCTCCTTAACTGGGAACTGCTTTGCTTCACAGAGTTTTAGTGACCCCAAAGTATCTCATATTTCCCCTTCTCTAAAAAGTCAGCTGAGAATAAAGCTCCAAGCATGCTGTCCCTCCACCTTCAGGCAGCCTTGCCCAACTGTTCCAAGGGCAAGGATTTTAAGTGCACCTGGAAGTTAAAGCTACAAATGGAGTCTGCTGCAGTGCTCCAGAGTACCCTGGGACTGCCAGACTGAAGGTGTTTGGAAGAGCGAGAACTAGAGTTAGGCTGAAATCTGCCCCATGGGGCCTTGTGGGGTGTTTTTAACTTTTCCAGGTGGATTTATCCCCGCTGAGCCAAGAGAGCCCTGGTGACGTGCAGGAGTCATCTGGGAGGAAGGCCAGCGTGTCTGTGGTCACTGCTGACGTTGGCCTGGTCAGCATGGTCCGGCAGGGGATCCTGGCCCTGCAGCTGCTGCCCTCCAACTCCAGCGCAGGTTGGCCGCGTCCTCGGGGTTAAGGTTTGCCCGGTTGTTTCGAGGGGTTGTGTTCCTCCTGCCACAGGCTGAGGTTAATTTTATAAGGGCTGGTGCATGCAGGGACCCTTCTGTTAGGGATGAAATTTCAATAAAGCCTTTACTCTGCATTCTGGGGGCAAATTGTGGTGGTGGGAATGGGGAGGACCACACTGTGTCAAGTGCTGTGTGCCAGCACTGGGGAGTTGGTGGGGCAGTAGGGTAACCTGGGGTGTGAAGAGCTGTGCCCTTTCTATGTGCTGTGCTGTACCTAATTTGCCAGCTCCATAATGCTTTGGAAGCTCTGAACCACCCTCAGGATTTTCCTTCTACTTTTGCCCTGCCTAAACTTTGTCTGGTGGATTTACTGTGAGAGTGACAGCTGTTTGAGATGGAGATGCACTAAGGTGCTGCCTTGCTTACAGGTATTATAATAATTACGGATGGAGTGACCAGTGTCCCCGACGTGGCCGTGTGCGAGACTTTGCTCAACCAGCTGCGCAGTGGCACTGTGGCCTGCTCCTTTGTGCAGGTGTGTCTGCTGGGACCTGCAGTGAGGGTACCACAGGGAGGTGGGTGGACTGGTGGTGGTGGTGGCATTCACCTCCAGAGGAGAAGTGGGGGCCTTCTCTGCTGTTTGAGTCCTTGACCAGCCGTCTGCTTTGTTCTCAGCACTGCTGTTCTCTCTCAGGCGTCTCCTTTATCCGTCCTGTAGGTGGGTGGTGTCTACTCCTATGATTGCAGCTTTGGCCACGTTCCCAATGTGGAACTGATGAAATTCATCGCCATGGCCACTTTTGGTGCATACCTCTCCACGTGCCCTGAGCTGGATCCCCTGAGCCTGGATCTGAATGTGTATCACAAGGCATTTCTGCTGTACTCCTTCCTGCGTACTGGGGAGTCCCTGAATCCAGAATATTACTGTGGTGAGGAATGTGCATGTCCTTCTTCTAGCAGATGGATGTCTAAGAGCGTCTCTCTTTGGAGTGACTCCCCAGGCCTGGTTATGCTGATACTCTCCCTTGTCCTGCCTTCTGTGGGCTCTGGGCACAGTGGGTCACACAGCCTCACCTGTGAATCCCCTCCTGGTTCCGGGAATTGGGTGGACCAGGGAAAACAAGTGTCCCATTTCCCACCATTCCCCTGGCTCAGCCATCTGCAGTTAGGTCTGTGTTGGGACTTGGAGGGGGTCAGAAGCTCTTGCCCACCCTTCTGTGCATACTGGCTAGCTTGCAGGTGGGGATGTTCTGGAGAGCTTGTCCTAACAGGGCTTGCAGATGGCAGCTTGGATTCAAAAACTAGACCCTTGAGAACTGTCCCAAATGCCTCTTCTGGTTGTTCTTATTTTGTGACTGTTAGTGACTGCTAGTGTGCCAGGAGAGATTCGTTTAGTTACCAGTAAAACATGGAAACACCCTTTCATGTCCCAGAGATATGCTGGTGCCATCTGCTACTTCTGTAACTTGGCAGCACAAGCCACATAAACTGGCAAGTTTGAAGGGAGCTGGCTTGGGACTTGGAAATGTTGAATCTTAAAAAGATCAGCTGTTGGTGGTTTAAGCTCAAGGCTTCCACATCCTGATAGCTTTTAAAAAGCACCTGGGAGCTCCAGATGTTTTCCAGGGAAATTGGTAAAGCCCCAAAGCTTGCTGTTTGTTGAAACAGATGTGCAATTTCTGCCTGTCTAGGCTGAATGTGGAGTTCCAGCCATGTGCCTTGTCACAAAAGCTGTCCCAGAAGAGGCAGTGCTTGGCACCCCACGCTGTCCCTTTCCCAGGCCTCTTGGCCACACTAATGAACCTGTTTGCTGTATTGCAGAATCAGGAGTGGGTGTAAGTGGTGCCTGAAGGATGTGCTGTTCCTCAGGCGAGCGAGGGCTCCTGGCAGCTGTTATGAAGCTCTCGGGGAGGTGTATTGCTGCAGGATGGGCCTCAGGGGAGCTGCTCCCTCACAGACCCATCTCTGCCACTTGCAGTGTCCCAGCACAGGCTGTTCAATGAGCACCTGGTGTCTGCAAGCAGCAACCCTGCGCTGGCCATGCGGAGGAAGAAGCACACGGAGAAGGAGGTGCACGCCGACCTCGTGAGCATTGTCTCGGTCCGGCTGCGCGAGGGCTACAGCATCCGTGAGGTCAACATCACCAAAGGTGACTGCTGCCTTGAGGGCTGGGGACTCAGACAGGGCTCTTCTCAGCTGCTTAGAGGAAGCACAGGGCCTGCTGTCTCAGCAGAGGGGTGGTATTGTGGAGAAAGGAGCCATTTTCCCCAGACTGCTTTCATGAATAATTGCCTGATGCAGGGCTGCCCAGTACTGTGCAGTTATGCACTTGCCAGGCCCTCCCTCTGTGGTTGTGCCTGGAGAGGGACAGGCAGTGATGCTCTCTGTCTTGGAAATGATTTCCCACAATTGCAGAGAAACTAGTGACAGACCTGGGGTTTGCAGTTTTTCTGGGATTTCACCTATATTTCTCCTTTTTTTCATCCCTTTCTAGTTCTTTGCTAGATGAACTCCAAAATACTAACATGAAGTTGAGCCCTTGGGTACAATGAGCTTAATGCCTCCACAGTACAGTCTTCCAAAGGAAGAAATTGGGCCAAACAAGGATATTGTTAGGTGAAAATGTCAGATCAGTCAGGACCATGATCAATTCTAGAAGACCATAAAAACTTCCAGTGATCCTATTACCTTATCTGACTCACTAGACGTGTCACCTGGAGTGTGAGAACTAGCTGCTGACCAGGGACCTTGAGGGGTTTGATTATCCTAAAGGGTGCCAGTAAATCCTACGTAAATTTCTGTCTTCAGCTGTGACTAGTGGTAGTACTTTAACGGAAGGGGAGATGAAAATATCCAAATGCAAGCTTATTAGTACACAGAATGTGTTTTATATCAGAGAATCAAAGTCTGTGATCTAATTCCCAAACTATTCCAAACTTGCCATGTGATCTTTTCTGTGAATTTACTGTGGTCTGCCTAAAAACCATGTAAATCCCTTCTGCCACTGCTCTGGTTGGAAGACTGTCCCAGAGCTTCATTGCTCTTTCTCTAGCTCCCTTTCTAAACTCTCTGAGACCAAGTTAGACCTGTGTGAGTATTATCTTTAATGAAGTTTATCCTCCTTCTCTGGCTTGCACAAACATATTTAACAACATCTTTCTCCCTGTAACTTACCTTTTGGCAGGTTAATATTAAGCAAGCCAATATTTCACCTTTCTTTTGTAAGGGCAGGCTTTCTGTTTTGTTTGTTCAGGTTAATAGCTCTTGATTTTTTTTCCCTAAGTTGTTTTCTTTTCAGTTTGATCTCATATTTTTCAAAACAGTTGATAAGAGTGTTGTAAGCGTGGTTTTATCAGTGCCTTATTCAGCAGTGTTGATATTTCCCTGCTTCTGAAGTAAAATACCAGATATGATAGACCAGGAATCACGTGAACTTTCTCCATGATTGTATTGCAGAAATCCCTGAATCTTTCACACACCCGTTCTTTCAGCTGATGAGTCCTTGGGGGTGTCTTACTGGGTTTTGTTTGTTTAGTAGTCCCTAAATGTGCTGTCCTTCGCATGACAGAACTCCTAAATTCATCTTGCTCAGTTCACCTCCCTGTTCCTGTATGATGCCTGGGAATTGCAGTTCTTTTGTCTTGATGCATCTTACAAACTGAATGGATCTAAATCACCTTTTTTTAGGAGAAGATTGCTAGCAATCATATTAGGTGGGATAATTTCTAAAGTCGTTCTTACAGGAATCTCCCTAATTTCTCATTTCAGCAATTTTCTGTTAAAAGTAAGTATCTGCTAAATTTTCCCAGTGAGACAGCTGTTCTAGTAATGCCTGCAGATTATTTTCACTAATGCAGGTGTGGCATGAGATTACTTCCCTTAAATCCACTGCACTCTCCTTGTCTAGGAGTGTTGGTGAAACATTGTGACAAGCCCATTCCTGTCCACTCTCAATGTCTTTTATTTTTCTGTGCACAAGTTCACTTACAGCTTGAACAGTGCTGGCTATAAAGCCTTTCTCTTTAATCTGACAGCAATGCTGAAGTGCTTTTGGTGACTGGGTAGTCCTATATAGAAATGCTGGAAGAGCATTCACCAGGTATGAATCATTCAAAAAGCAGTCAGACGAGTTCACGTTGTATCTTTTTGCACAAAGGTATAGCTACAACCTCTGGCTCAGGATATTATAAAGCAGTGAATTCCTGCACTCTGGAGGAATGTATTGGAAATATCACCACATGTTACCATGCTCTCATTTTCCTCCAGGTATCTGCCTGCTGGCTTTTACTCCTTGGAATGCTAAATGGATTGGTCTCCCATTTTTACGAGAGCAGCTGCTGGATCAGTTACCTTCTGTGGTGAATAACTATGGGCAGGTGGTCAGGGAGGAGTAAGAGCAGGATAAACATACATGGTGATAATCTCCATTTTCTTTTCCTTTTTTTTTTTTTTCCTTTGAGCCCTCTCTAGCTCTTTGCAGTTCAGGGGCTCCTTGAGCCAGAAATACTTTCTGTGTATTTTTTAGAAGAAATTTAAAACTGAAATGTCAGAGGTATCAAAAACATAAGAGTGTATTTCTATGCAGCCTTCAGACTAGTAGCAGATTATGTTACTTAATACTTTGGAAAGGCTAAATGCTCTGGGGAGTTGCTGAAAAAATTGCTGAGCAGGTTAAAGTAGAGTTGAGAAATGATCAAGACTTATAGACATTCAGCACTGCCTTTGCTTAGGAAAAGCATGTTTGGCTGATCAGGGTTCTCTGAGCCATTCTATACAGTAGTTTATAACAAAGAACAGTTAATTAACCTGGATTGCCAAAACCTGCCAATTAAAGGCTGTTAAGGAGCCAGCTGGCTGTGAAGCAAGAGGAAAAAAGTGCAGTTGTGGACTTTGAAACTGTTGTTTTTTTCTTTCACTTTACCAAAGACAAAATAGAATAAATAGCTACCTTTGTGCTCAGAGTTGCCTGGAGAGGTTGTTTGTGATATTTATAAGTGCTCTGGTTACCCTCACTGTTTGATTTTTAAATATTTAGGTATTTAGGAGGCAACTTGTTTAGTTAAGAATGCAGAAGTGCTTGTGAAAAGGAAAGGATTGGTAGGTATGGAAGGGAAAGAAGCTATGGTGTGTAATGGAGCCCAGTTTTTTTCCTTTTACTATCTGAGACATTGTCAGGGGTTCTCCCTCTGTAACAAAAAATAAAAATCCTCACTGACCATTATGTGTTGAGGGCAGCCTGCAGGATGGTTTTCAAAACAACATCTTGCTCTGTGAATCAGTCCAGCACCAAAACTGGCTGAGCACTAGCTGGCCAGTGAGAATGGCTATTCTCTAGTGACAGGAATTGGGAAGACAAAATGAGCTTTCTGAAAAAATAGAGCTGGGCTTTGTGAAGGAGATCAAAATAGTAAAAAATTTATTAGCTGTAAAGTCAGGAATCAGAAAGAGATTGCTTTGCAGTAAGAAAAAGCTAAAGATTCATCTAGGTGTAACTTCAAACTAAGTAAATGTTTTGCCTGTGTTTTTAATTTTGCTTGTGTGGGATCATAGGAGTGAAGCCAGGATGACTAATGGAAACAGAGGTGGAAGTTGGAAATATTTTCATTTATGATCTAAGCAAAAGTGTGGGAATTTACTTATCATGTTTGCTGTTGATGAAGTGGAAAGGCTTTATTATGAGAACCAAAATATTGTGCAGAAAGCAGTGGATGAGCCCTAAAGCAGTAAGAGTGAGGTGACAGTATGAAATGAAAAGAGATGAATTTATAAATTCTTGTTTAGCCTCTCTGATAAACAAGACAATCTTCATAGGAAACAATCCTGGCAAGTGCATTTATAATAACACAAACCATCTATTGTAGAAAATATTAGTGACCTTAAATAAAATCCTACTAATCCCCCAGATGAAGTACAGGTAAAATACAGTATACACTTTTGATCATCTTTGTTCAAGAAAGGTGAATTCTTAAGGTGCAGGAAGATCTGGCTCTGTTAAGGGAAATTAGTGTTCTGTCACAGTAACAGCTGAAACTGGGTAAGGATTTCTGAGTAGTGCACACTCCTTGTCAATGTTATGGAAATGAAGCTTCTCAGAAGAAAAATAATTTAATCAAAAGAACAACCAGGCATGAATTTGGCATGTACTCTGGAAGGTTTGTTCCAGACATTGGTGAGGGAGGAGTACTCTGAGGGAGCCTCCCAGCAGGGACCATGAGAGCAAGAAGATGGCTTTAAAGTGGAGCTCAATCAGCCCGTGAAGGGGATGGCATGATGTGCTTATGACAGCAGCAAATGCAGCTCTGCAGGAACCAGAGCATCCAGGCTGATGATCTGTTCAGAAGGTTTCCAGCACATCCAATCACTTACCACACAAACCCTGCAAGTCTGGCAAACCATAGAGCAGGCTGGGCATAGAATAGATGATCAAGCAGTTGAAATCGCAGCGTGGTCATGTGTTTCCCTGGGATGTTTCAGTGCAAATACACATGCCCAGTCAGCAGGAGTGGGACAGTCCTCTGCTCTTTTGGCTCAGTGAGGCCTGCTGTCAGGGGTTTCTGTTAATCTTGTTAGACTTGCTCACTTAAAGGAAAAGGTAAAAATGTACAGTTTTAAGAACAAGTAAATATTCATTCTTAACATCTTAACTTTGGAAAGAGAAGCTTTGGGTGAGAAGCTTTGAAGATTGAAGTTCTAGATTGCATGAAATACAGTCTGTGCAGGATGAATAGAGATTAATTCAAGAATTAGGCCTCACCTTTCAGGTTGTTTATGATCTATGTCCATCAGATCTTTGTGTTTCTGCAATGGGATGAATTAACTCTGCAGTGTGGATGACAAAACTTTATCGTTGAATGGCCCTGCTCACCTGTGCAAAACAACAGTTTTCTTGGGAACGAAGATGAGCCTGTGAAGAAGAGAGCCCATTGCAAATGTCAGCACCTCCTCTGTGTTTCAGTTGCCTTCTCTAGTGTAGGTAGTACATGTTCACTTAAAGATTTGAGAACCCTTCACCAAATGCTTCAGTGCAAGCAAAGCCTCCCTCATTTGGAGAGGAGACAGAGTGACTTCAGCTAAAACAAACAGTTGTTAGACTACATTGTTCCCCTCAGCAATCAAACCATCTCATGGTACTCATGAATCCCTGGTCAGAGGTAAAGCTCAGATGTGTATGGAACAAACACCTGAACTTGCTCTTCTGCTCCCATGCAGGTGGGTCTCAGCTGGAGGTGAAACTAGTGCTGCTTTGGAAGCATAACATGAGGATTGAGTACTTAGCTGTGACACCCTGGCCCCTGGACCCATCGAAACGCAGCACGTGGGTGGAAGTGACGATGGAGGGAAGCTATGACATTTTGCACGACATCAGTTGCACCATGAGGAAGCCCATCACCAGTCTGTACCGCACCACCGTCATCCGGCGCTTCTGGAACACCCTGCAGAGGTGAGCAGGGCCGTGCCCAGCATGTCCAGGGTAACCACGTAATTCCTGCCTTGGTGTGCTAGGATGAGGGTTTTCTGGGTGGCTGTCCCAACCCAGGGATCAAAAGGAACTGCTCTGAGGGAGGGGCATGGCTGGTAACAGGCTTGCTGTCTAGCCAAGGAAAAGACTGACTGCTCTGTGGTCTAGTTTGTAGGAATGCTTTAGGGTGATGGTATTGCTGTCCCCAAATCTGGATCCTGGGATGCAAACCTTACCTCTGACTGCCATCCCATGGAGGTCATGTGTCCTTACAGCACACCCATGCAGCAGTCACTCTGGGAGCAGCAAACACATCATACATGTCTCTGGGGCTGAAGTGCCTGTGGTCACAACTGCTTCCTGGTTGTGACTGTTAGTCCCAGCTATTCAGCAGATTCCTTTTCTAGCACTTAATTTCCAGCTGTGATCATCCTCTGTATGAGACTGCTACACTGGAGCCCCTTTAACACACCCTTTGCACCTGTGCATGGAATCACAGCACTGCCTGAGAAAGCTCTGTTGGTGTGGTGGGTGCCCAGTGCATAGGGAGTGCTGTGTGTGCAAGTGTTGAGTGGGGCAGCGGGGGGGGAGCATGGGCTGCTCTGGCTAACTGCCTCTTCTTTTCCAGCATCAACCAAACAGATCAGATGTTGGTACATCTGCAGTCTTTTGACACAGTCCCAGAACACTTTACCATTCCTGAGAGCACCAAGAATGGGGTGCCCCTCTTCTACATCCCCCCAGGCTCTACCACTCCGGTATGTTCCCTCTCTCGGTTTAATGTGGGACAGGTTGTCTCCCTTGCCTATTCTTGTACTCAGGCTTCCTCTCTTGCTCATCTTCATCTTTTCCTGCTCAATCAGAGAGTTCAGATGTGGTGCAGTGAACATCCCATGCCATACTATTCCCCCTCTGAGACATCACCCTATGTCTTCATTGTTGCAGCTACACCTCTCAGCCCAACAGCAAGTCTCCTAAGTGTGCTGTGAAGCCTTCTCCTGTAGTGTGTGGTGTGTGAGACTGATGGGAAGGCTGACACACTTGCTTTTGCTGTGCTTTTTCAGTGGATATCCCATAGGCATGGAATTGCTGCTGGCAGTGCAACCAGTGCCCTGGAGATGTAGCTCAGTACTGTCAGGTGAAGATACACGATGTGCTGAATAGTTGTTTAATAGGCTCATTGCTCTGAGCACTCATGTGGAAGGTGCAAGAGAGAGACTTGTCATCTGCACAGCAGAAACGAAACAAAATATGAGCTAATAGTTTCCACTGCAAAATTCAAACTCATTGAAACTCACTAAGCAGAAGAGCCAGCATATTATCTGTTCCCTGCTACCTGTGTCCTTGGCATAGATGGAAGAGGACTAGCAGATCTTAAAGCTTGGGGAGCTTTAACTTCAGAGAACTATCCTTTTTATTTTGTTGTGTAAGCCCTTCTCTGAGTTTGCCTAGTACGTTTTCCCTATGAGTTATTATGTATCCCACAGTATGTCTGCAACATCCCATCTTATGGCTAACCTCCACTGTATTTCTATGTCAGCAGAGTTGCTATAGTTGGTGGAATCAATGTCACCACACAAACCTATTAGACTTGCCCAGTGCCACCCATTTTGACATGCTATTTGCCTGAGCACTTTCAGATGAGTAATCTCAGTGTTTAATTACTTTGCTGACACAAGCCATATATCCCTCTCTCAATCAGAAGGCACACCATTACATATGCCATCTTTTTCATGGTTGATTTACTTGATGCTAAGTAGTTAAATTCCTAATTAACTTGACATTTCAGGAGCCTATTTTTTTTGCTTATGCTGTACTGCCTGTTTCAATGTGAACACACTTACTCTGTTCAGAGGAAATTACCCAAAGCCAGGGATGTAGCCTTCTTGGCCTACAACAGCTCAGCTGCTAGAGAAATTCTTACTCTCTGTAAGTGGAGCACTTTCATGCTGAATATTGTCCCCTCTCTTTCTCAGGTGTTATCTCTGCAGCACAGTGGGTCTGACTCGAGCCATTCCCAGTTTGCCTCCTACTGGAAGCCTATCCTTTCCATGGATGCCAACTTCTGGCAGAGGTGGCTGCACATGCATCGTATAGTCGTCCTTCTGGAGCATGACACGTATGTAACAGGCAGGGCTGAGCTCATGTGCAGGCTGTGGGCCAGCCTGGGAAAGGAGGGTGTCCAGTTCAGCCCAGCTGAGCAGTTGCAGCTCTCTTGCAGGTGTCTATGGGCAAGGGAAGGGTCTCACTAGTGGGGCCTGATGGATGCTGAAGGTTTGCTTATCTGAGAGGGACAGTAGGTTGGGAGTCATCTTTGATGAAGGTGGGAGGATAAATTGTTTCTCAAGTCCCTCTTGGGTTTTGATTTCCTGATTGCAGGGGGTGTGGGACCATTCGTTTGGGAGCCTTATAACCGATATGTTTTTGTTAGCTGCTGGAAAATGTCTTTCCCAAAAGCATTGCTTTCCTGAGGCTGCTCCAGGTTGCAGAGTTATGTGAATAACAGCCATAATTTACTTGGAGTGAGATAGGATACAAGGGATCTGTGGAGATTCCAGTGCACTCAGGGAGAGTGGCTTTCAGCAGTGCTCGATTAGGGGAGGTGCCTGTTCATTGGCTGTGGAGGAAGAGGGCTGATAGACCAGTCAGAGTAGGATGGATGTAGAAAGCCTCTGTGGGTTTAGGGGGCAGAAGAGAAACTGCAGCTCTGAAATGACCTTGCCCACCCTGCAGGCCTGTGCCCAAGCACCTGCACACGCCGGGCAACAACGGCCGCTACAGCACCATCCAGTGCCGCATCTCCCACTCGGCGCTCACCTCCCTGCTGCGGGACTGGAGCAGCTTCGTGCTGGTGGAGGGCTACTCCTACGTCAAGCTGATCCACGGGTGAGTGGCTGTGTGGGGAATTGGGCGTGTGGCCAGACCAAGGATCTGGTTAGACCAGTGTGCAGCTATGGGCCTGAAGCAGATGTTTACAGGAGAGGATGAGAGCTAGACAAAGGGAGATGAAATCCTGCAGTTTCTGAACTGTTCCACTGTGCTCCAGGCGCAGCCTGCAGGGACAGGGAAGCCAGCTGGGGGGGTCTCTGCATGCTAGAACTGATATGTGTTACTGTGAAGTTGTGTGGGCTGTTGGGCTCTGTGGAGCAGACCTCTGCTTGGCCTGGCATGTGAGAGCAGCAAGATCCATGCCATTTCAGCCTTGTCCTAATCCCTCCTCCATAGGTCTGAGGATCTTACCCCTTCCTCGTTCTATGTGGTGCGAATCATCTCCAAAGCTCCCTGCATGGTTCTCCGGCTGGGGTTCCCCATTGGCACACCTGCCCAGGCCAGGAACAAGGTGAGAGCTGACTGCTTTGTGGGGTAGGAGCAGAGCAAGAAGTTCTCAGTGTGGAAAGGGGTGGGTAGATCACAGGCAACACTGTGGGCAGGTACCCTCTAATAAGTAACTACTTTGTTACGGCCGAGATGGGTTTGAATCTACTGTAACAGGAAGGGTCATTTGGGATAAACTTTCTTTGTTAAGTCAATGAAAGATCTAAACCCAAAGGCTCGAAGATCAATAGAATAGCTGGTCACATGGGTGTTTTTCCCACTGCTTAATTTGACTGTGGGGCTTGAAATGACTCATAGGTTATCTAGTCTATCCTTCTGACCAAAGCACAATCAATACCATCTGTAAAGAACAACAGATACTTGTCTGACTCATCTGTAAAGACCTCTGTGATACTACATGTTCTTTGGGCTATCTCTTCCAGTACATGTGTATTCAATCTATTGGGCAGGGAGGAAGTTAATAGTTAAAAAGCAAACAATGCTCCATGTAAGCAATACAGGGAGAGAAAAAAATTATTACCTAGGAAATGTTTTAAGGATAAAAGTCTGTCAGATAGACTTTAATAATCTTTTTGTATCAAAAGAAATGGGCTGCCTTAGTCAGATGCAAAAGGTGGAGTTACTGTGTGGCCTGATTCTCCAGTTATAATGGCTGAGACAAGTCTAAGTGTTCCTAGGTAAAGCATAAATATAAGAAAGATGCCCTGCTATTAAACTGTGTGAACTTTTTAATATAAACAAGAGGTTTATCATTAAATCTAGATCTTTTATCTTCATGAAAGAAATCTTTGGTTTTTCTAACTTAGCTTTAGTGTTAGAGATTAGTCTGAGGAGGAGCTGACAAACATGGGGAGGACCATCTCTTTCTGAGATAATGAACCCAGATAATACTAAATATTCTGGCACTCTGGCAGATCTACCCTTTCATGTCTTTAGGGGATCCAGGGCTGGGGCACTGGTTGCTAGGCCAACATGTAGGCTTGGTAATGGCAAGTGACAAGTTTTTTTGAAGAAGCTCCCTCTGGCAGGTACAAATTAATATCTCCTTCATGAAGAAGGTGTGAGACAGGCACCATACCCTGCAGCTGTGGACAAGCTCCAGATCATTGCAGCAGGAACTGTATGTAGGTCATAAGTTGTATCATCCACAGTGTGGTTTTTTTTTTTGCCTGCCATGGAGCTGATTAACTCCTTGGTGTGGAGGATGGCAGTAGAACTGAGCCTGCTTTGTTTAAGGGAAAGGGGGTTTTGTGCTGAGCAATTCAAATTTCCAGTGCTGAAGGGAAGGAAAGCACCTCTTACTTTCCACTTTCAGAAAGCTTTTTGGTGAGACTTTGTGTAGGGCACAACTGTAGAACTGTAGGAATGGGGTATCATAAAACAGAAACTGCCTTGGGGAACAAAGCAAGGAAATTGAAAAAGTGCTCTATTTCATCACAGTAGAAGCTGTTTGTGATTTTCCCAATCTTTTTTCTAGTCAAAGGGTAGGGAACTCATTTGCAGAAAGGTAACAGGTACTGAGCTGGGGAAATGTGCAGGTGGCACAAAGCTGTTTCAACCTCTGTGCTTTGGTGACACCTAAGCAGCACAATAGTGGCTGGAAGCCAGTATGGATAACTGCAGAATAGTGGGATTTGGGAGCTTAAATACCATTAGTGATTCTGTGATATCAGTATGAAACCATGAAGGGGACCCAAGTGGCAGCACAGTACAGGAAAGAGCTCTTGTTTGGGTTTGGGGACATTTGGGTTTGGGGACATTTCTTTCTGTGAAACAGACATAGTAATGATAGCGAACGTTACTGAAATAATTAGTGTTGAGGAAGATAGAGAGCTGCTGTTCTTTTGTTTGCCTGCAATGGTAATAAAAATTGAAAAAAGTTGAACAAAGATCATGAAAAGAAACCTAACCATAGAAATTTCAAAGAAAACATTGGGCTATTGTGGGAATCAGATGCTGGCGTGGGTAGAACCATATTCAGAGCTGCTAAAAAGAGTAATCAGGAATTCAATGTGAAAGTGTCTTGGAAAAAATTAGCCTAAAAAATAACCCAGGCTCCTGAAACCTTTTGCCATAAAGGTTTGAGAAATGAATGTGATAGTGGGGGAATGCATAAGACAGAGCCAGACAGTTCCCACAGCTGATATGGACTAGTTTACATTTACTGTAGGCTGTTGAGGGGAGGAGGAGGGAAGAATGAGGGTGGGTGCTCGGACTGTTTCTGTGGAGGAGCTGGCATGCCATTAATTTGTTTTTAATCTGAATTTTGGAAGGCGACTTCTTCAGCCTTGAAATAGTCTTGGAGGTTTTTAAACTGTGCTTTTGCTTTTAAAAATACTTGCAGTTGTTAAAATAGGGACCAAAGAGCCTTGTGTCATCTTGGTCTTGGTCTTGCTAAGGCCTCAGAAGTAAAATGACCTTTAACTCCTTCTCTTCTGTGTATTCAAGAAGAGTTCTATTCCTTTTGGTGAGGCTCTTGTTCCAGACGTTTATTTTGAGTAGTTCATGTCTCCAGACGAAGCTGGTCATGTTTCCCTTTTGCTTTTGCCATGACAGATAGTGGAAGAGTTACGGGACCGAATCTTGCAGCTGCGCTTTCCCCACAGGGTCCAGAGCAAGGAGGCAACTCCAAAGGCAAAGAGGAAAATGTTGGGCAGCAGTTCTCCCTCCAAGTCCCCACCTGTGGCTGGGGCCCAGTCTGCCCTCTCAGACAGACCCTGCCTTGTGGTGCTGCACAAACCGTTGGAGAAGCTGCTTATCAGGTAGTGATGGAGTACCAGGCTGCCAGCACAGCCCTCTTGCCCTGGGAGGTGGGGAAGAGGAAGATCTGTGGATGGTGCTGTCAGTTGTAGGATGCGAGTGCTGTGAATGAAACTGGTTCTTGTTGGGATGGGTTTGGGTTGCATGGCTGTGACTTGCAGAAGGAGTTCTTGGCAGACAGGCCTATTTGTCACTCCTATGAAATGTGATGTAGAAGTAAATTTAGTTCCTGCAGTCTGAGCAGGATCCTGTGCTGGGCCAGCTGTGTTTTGCTGCTGGAAGACTCTGGGCCCAGCAAGTGGGTTCTGAATCCAGACAGCTCTGACCCTGAACAGAAAAATAATGGATTTTTTCCACCTCAGCATGCCACATTTCTGCCCTCTCCTAGGTATGAGAAGCTGCCTTCTGACTATCGAGCCCCCTTCATTCTCAACCTGGAGCATCCCCCCGTGTCTGGTCCCCTCACCATGGTGGCCAATCGCACTGCCTCTTCCACCCTGGCCTCGCTGTCCCGCTACTTCTACCACCAGCGCTGGATCTGGAGTGTCCAGTCAGGGCTGGCACCGGCTGTGCCCATCACTGCTGTGGCCCAGCTCCTTTCCACACTCACAGAGTAAGTTGCACCCCTGACAGAGGTCTTCCCTCCAAGCCCCTTGGGGATACAGGGAATGCAAGGTTGACCTGAGGCCTTATTATAGGTAACAGTTGAAGCTATTGTGCAGAGGGTTTTGGTCCTGTACACAGCTTCTAGAGCCACTTGGGTCAGTGCTTTACCCAGTTCTCCAGCTGTAGTTGAGGAAAATGAGAGTCCTGGAAAACATGCAAAAGAGCAAGAGGTGTGTGTTACTGTGCCTGGAGTGTGCTGATCTTCACACAGGCTGTTCTGGCTGTGTCATATCTCCCCATTCTCTGTGTGTAGCTCCCTGTCTTGAGAAGGACGGTGTTTTGGGGTGAAGGGTAGAGTCATTCTTGCATTTAAAGCTTACAGTATGGGTGGACAAGTCCTGCAGGTCTGACTGCCTTTCTGTTGCAAGGGTTCGTCTGTCAGAGGGTTTCCACTTTGCATCCAGCGGGGATGGAATTATCAACATGGTGCTGGAGCTGCCCATACAGGTGAGCCTGGGTGATGTCCTCCTGTGGACACAGTCCCTCGTTGCTGGTTCTGGGGTGGTTCCCCTTCCTGTGATAGGTTTCATCGTCTGCTTCTGGCACACACCCTGACACACATAGGGAGAAAGTAAAGCAGCTTGTGGGTTGGTCATTTTTCTGCCTTCATCTGCAGTTAGAGAGCTGCTTTGCTGGTAGGGGTGTGCTGTGCTGGAGGAGTTCATGGGGCTTCCTCTTTCTAGCACTGCTAGTGGAGCTGGGTGCTGGGGCTGTGCTGTGTAAGGGGGCACTGGGTAGGGCTCATGCAGTGTCTCCCCTCCAGATTGATGGCTCAAGTGAGAGCAGCAGTGACAGGGAGAAGCACACCTGTGTCGTCCAATACATCCTCTTCCCGCCCCACTCCACCTCCACCAAGGACAGGTGAGGCTGCTGTTCTGCTCCCAGGGAGGGTTGGCAGCAGAGTCAAGGCTCCAGGCTCGCCTTTCACAGTCAGTGTGGAAAGGAGGGAGACCTCCAGCATCTAGTACAGATAATCAGTTGTCATGGATTGATCACCAGGTCACTGGGGCTTTGCCTGCCAATCTTGAGTTCCTGTGGCTGCTCTCACAGCTCTGAGAGATGCTGCAGTGGGCTGCTGGCTCTGTGTCATCTCACAGGACTTCCCTTTTGACTTCCTTCCAGCTTTTCCACAGATGATGACAATGATACAGAGGTAGAGGCCATTGAAGTGGACACAGAATTGAACCTGGTCACTGAGTGCTGGGTGGAGCCACAGAGTGGCCATGTCCACAGTACTGCTGAGAACTGGAAGCACCTCCATGGCTTGCCCTATCAGAAAATACCTAAAGCAGTGAGTCCTGAAAGGGGAGGGGCATGAGCTCTTTTGTGGAGGGAGAAGGGTTCAGTGTAAGTGCACCACAAAATTGCAGGTAAACACTGAGGCCCAGAAGAGATGGCAATGCTAGTCACAGAAGAGTCTGATATTTCTAAAAGAGGAACTGGCCATAAAAGATTTCCTGATTGCAGTGCATTGGATGCAATGCTGCTTTGGGATAGCTGGGAAAATACAAATTATTTTGTGAAGAGTGATTCCATTGGAGGGGAGCAAGCTGGACCAGAGCAGGGACTGCAGGTAGCAGTACCAGCACTCCTGAGCAAGATGAAAACAGACTAAAGGGCTGGTGGAGAAGGAGGGAGCAATGAGTGAGAATAGGGCAACTCAGGGAACAGGATTATAAGTGTTCCCTCTCCTTGCTTTTAGATTCTCTTCTTCTGCATTTATGGGTAATAATTCTGCTGCATAAACTGACCCTTAACTGCTTATTGCAGCTCTACCCCCGGGACCTTGCGTGCATTGCCACCATGCTGACCTTTGAGTACATCAGCCAGTTGTGCCAGAACAAGGACTGGGTCTGCCCTCCTTCAGACACCAAAGCTGCTGAAGGTGAGTCCACCATCTGTGTCCTAGCAAGCTTGATGGAGCAAAGAAGTAGCTAGGTCTTGAATGTCTCAGGACCCGTAGAAGTTGGAACAGGTATTTTGACAACTTTGTAGGGCTATGGGTCGTTTTGGTGGACTTATGCTAAGATGGCAGAGAAATAGCTTCATTTCATGAAGGCCAAAAAAGCATCGAGGCTTTCTGCCTAGGCTGGAGAGGTGACAAAGTGACCTTGCTTGAGCAGGGGGCTTGGTCCAGATGACCTTTCCAACATCAGCCATTCTGTAATTGTGTGAGAGGAGCTGACCTCAGGAGCAGGTTGGAAGATAAGCTCATCTCTTCAGCAGTAGGCCTGGTGTGCCTGGGCAAGTGGTTTTATAGAAGTTGTAAAGGAAGAGCTCCTCTGTTCTAAGTTACAGGTCACAGTTCCCAGAGCAGTTTGTGGGATGCTTGTTTTCTAGTGGTCCTGTTCATCTGTTGCAGATCCAGACATGGGGCCTGGCTTTCGAGTGCATGAGATCCCATTCCAGTTCAACCTCATGAAGCTCTTGCCCAGGTGCCAGCAGGTTGAAATGTTCTTTCTAATGCTGACAAAAGGTAGGTGCCTCTTCACCGCCTGCCTCTCCTTGTCCTGCCTCTGTGGCTATGGGCAGCCTGCTCCATGTGCTTGTATCCCTGGGCAGCAGCATGTGAGCACAGCCCTCCCTGTTTTAGTAGCTCTGTGCCTTTCTTCCCAACTCTGCAGCCCCAGGGCTGTCCAGCTGCTATACCTCTGCCTTTCCTGGGATGGTAATTTGCAAGAGCTGCTTTGAAATTGTTAAACCTAGAGAGTAGCTTTGTGGTTGTGGTTTCTTGTGTGTACCCCCAGCATCTCCACAACAGTTACAGTAGCAGAGTGGGTCAGTGCAGGGTAACTAATAATGCCGAAACTCCAGGGCCTCCTCAACACCCTCCAAATCAGTCTTGCAGAGGTGCTGGGGAAATTCCTGGTAGTGTGGAAGTGTTGCTTTGCAAAGGGTTGTCTCCTAGGATTGTGGGCAGGTGGTGGCTATGGAGATGCTGTCTCTGAAGCTGCCATGCTTCTGTTTTGAAGCAGAGAATGAGGAGGTGACCAAGGACTCTTCATTTGTGCCTAATGAAATGCTGCTGAACCTCTTCCACGGCTGCCTTCAGCATGACCTCAGTGACCGGGAGATCCCCATGGCTGATGCCGACCATGTGGCTTTCATGGAGCAGGTTCTGCAAAGGGATCGTGATGGCCATCAGCCCCCCTTCACACTCCCTGTGATCAGAGGTAAGGACCAGGAGTGTGGCAGTAGTGACACTGAGAGCAGTGAGGTGTTTCAGGAGCCTTCTTTCAAGTCTCATCCTCACCTGGGGTTTCTCAGATTGGTTTCTCTGTGCTCCATTTCAGAAGAAACCCTAAAAGCTTCTGGGACCCTGGAGCAGCAGGATGCTTCTGCATCCTATCATCTTGTTGGCAGTAATGGCACCAGGGATATGACTGGCTCCACAAGTACTCTTCAGGTACTGCTATGCTGCTGTCCTTCTCCTGAGGCCCCTCGGAATGCAAGGCAGCAGCTGTTAAAGAGCAGGAGAGTTAGAAGGGCTGAGAAAGATTGAAAGGCAGCTGGTTCTCCCCAGCTTTGGCAGCAGTTTATGCTGTATCCTGTGGCTGAAGTCAAGCAGGAATCTGGAAGGTGTGTGGATAGTTGCATTCACTATGGGCCAAGCCTGTTACAGCAGCACTGGTGCTGTGCTGATCTGAAGCCATGGGCAGTCACTGCCTAGAGGTCAGAATTGGCTCCAGCAAAGCTGGCTAAGCATCTTCTGACTGTTGTGCTGTACTTCCTGGAGCCAGGCTGCTCCCAGAATGGTGACTTCTAGAGCCAGGCTGCTCTGAGAATGTGCAGAGGTGACCAGGGTGATTTCAGCACTGTACCAACCAGCAGTCATGGAAGAACTTACTCTGTGTGGTTGCTATCTGCCTCAAGGTGGGCCTGTGCCATATGTCATGAATTTATCCAACTTCTGCTCTTCCATCAGAGCCTTGGCAACACAGAGCTGCCTGAGGATGATGTGACACTGAGTGACACAATGGGGCCCTTTCCCCCTCAATGGCGATGTTACGCCAAGCTGGTCAACCCACAGCATGTGTTCCTGACCTTCCTGCCAGCCACCTTCTCAGGTGAGGGGGTCTGTTGTGGGGAGCAGTCCTAAGCATCTCCTCAGGGAAACAGAAAACCAGAATCAGCTCTTGTAGGGTAGAGATAAAATTGAATAGCAGAGTTCATGCAGAGTCTTTTTGCACCACATGGGCAGGAATAGAGTAGTGCCACGTGCTGAATGTCCTGCTCTTCACTCAGGATGTGGTGCTGCCCACACAGGGTTTTCAGGTGGGGGATGTGGCATTGAGTTATTTGCTAGCTGCAGCCATTTGGACTGTTTTCTCAGTTTCTCAGTGGAGTTGTTAATGAATGGAGCAAGGAGATTGCTAATGGGATGGTCTGGGAGAGTCCCTGCTTCTGGGCATTGGCACTGGTCTGGCTTCCAGTGAGCCACTGGTGAAGACTGCTAGGCTCAGGTGAAGCTGCTTCTACACACAAAGAGGTAGCAGGAAATTTGCTGTCTTGGGAATGCAGATGGAGGGGTTAAGCTGTTCTCACTGGACAAAGGATGACTTTATTTTCTTTTCCTCCAGATGTACAGAAGCTGATGGCTTGTGGGTTGGACAAATCTCCAAAAGACGAGAGTCGATCTGGAGAAGATATCATGGGAGCTGTCTGTGCAGAGCGAGCCAGGGCTGAAGAGGGGGATGCTGCAGTGCCGTTACCAACCCTGAGCATAACACCCGCCCACGGTACCGACAGCACCTTGTTAAAGTATTGGTATCCTTGCTGTGCTTGGGCATACTGTGGAGCAGATTAAAGCAGGAGGAATAACAGGCTGCTGCAGCCTGGCTGCTCCTGCCTGGCAGTCAGCAGAGTCAGGACAAGAGGCACAGTGATGTTTATGCGAGCATGAAGGAGTGTAATGTGAGTTGGGTGCCCATGGCCTAAAGTTGGTTCCTTGTGGGCATGGAGGTTGCAAGTAGATAGAAGCTACTAGGAATGGCAGTAGTGGGCTACACTGGAAAGTCAGTGACTTGTTTCATGATCCAGACTGGCACTGTCAGCAGCACATTGTCTTAGGGAGAAGGTCACAGGTCTTGAGGTATATGGGATTTGATTGCGCAGCTCCTAGGGCAGATCAGCCATGCTCGCAGTGAGGATGAAGGGTTGTGCTGCTGCAGGAGGTAGTGATGGTGGTGTTGAGTGGTCATGGCTGTGAAGAAGGGGATCGAGGTGGCCAAAGCACTGGGCTGAGTGGTTGAGTGCTGGGTGAGGATGAGGGTGAGAAGCTTGAAAAACCATTATCTAACTGTGGTGCTTCTATGAGAGCTGTGATGTCTCAGAGCAAGAACAAGGAACCATCAGAGGCCTTTATCTTAGAATTGTTTCTTCTGCAGAAGTGAGCCATGACCCTGGGGAGCAGAGTGGCCCCTCCAGGAGAGATGTGCACATCTCCTTCTGTCGCCAGAACTCGCAGTCTGAGCTGGCCGAGTGCCGCCGGTTTCGCTGCCCCATTTACATCTACAGCTGCTCCCTGGAGCTGTTACGGGAGCAGCTCGTCAGCCCACGGGCACACCGTCCTCCTAGGGACATCTTCTTCAGGTAATGCCAACCAGACTTGGCACCTAGACAAAAACCAGGAGTTTCCTTAACAAGAGGCTGGCTCCAGCCCTGCCTGCTTGGCTTGGCCTCTGCCTCGTAGCAGAGAGTAGCAGCCACTGCCTGTGCTCTGCTTTACTGGCACCAGAGCCATTTACAATCTAAAATGTATTCACTGGCACTGAAGGCTGTGGCTCCTCTTTTCCAGGTCCCAGTCTCTGGAACGTCCTCCAACTGCTGCTTGGCTAGACCACAAGCACAAGGAGTTGGTGACTTACTGCACGCTGCTGCAGGAGCACTCCCACCAGTGCTATGTGAAAGGTGAGCAGCAGCAAAATGGGACCTGTGGCAGGGTTGGGGTTGGACACTGGGTCTTCTAAGAAAGCAACATCTCATTTTCCTTGTGATCTTACTCCAAGTAAAGGGAGGAGCTGTGGGACTGATGAACCACCAGGAGGGATTTAAAGATGCCTCTGTGCATTCCCTATGGACCTTGCAGAGGCTGTTCCCAAACCTGTGGAGTGCTGTGAAGTAGTATCCTCTCCCCTTTAGGGTGACAGATCACCCAAGCCCAGGCTAACATGGAGTGTTAGGTGCCCTGGCTGCCTCCTCTCTCCCAGCACCTGCACTCACTCCAGCTCTGTGCTGGGAATTGGTGAAGATCCATATGTGGCTGGTGCCTGACTCCCACAGCCTCACATCCATGCCATGGGGTACTTGAGCACTGTGTTTATCTGTAGGGTTGTTCAAGAGCCTTCAGCAGTCACACAGCATCAGCTCCCAGGACCTGCTCACTGCCATGGACTACTGTGAGGAGCTGCTCCAAGAGATTGATATCACCAACTTCCTGCTGACGGTGTGCAGCCACGTCCGCTCGTTCCGAGAGAGCCACCAGCATTTCCATACACACTCCAAGACAGCTAGCTTCCAAGTGGGCAGCATAGAGCAGGAAGAGGAACAGAGCTCTAGGGAACGAGGTGTCTTGGTCTCTGAGTCAAGGTAGGGACCTGCCTCAGTCTTGCTTCTGTTCTTAGCATCATGCCAGGACAAATCTTTCTTGGAGCATCTTTTAGGGCCTGCTAGAAGGAATGCTGTAGGGCAGAGTCTAACAGCCACACAGAAGAGCAGATACTTACCCACCTGGTATGGTGTCCATCAGGATCTACTTTCTATAGTCTCTGGTGACATCCATCCTATCTTTCTCTTGTAGTCTTGGCTCATTACTGTCCCATCTGGCCTGAGCTGGGGGGCACTTTGTCTGCAAGCCTGCAAGACTTGTTTCTGGAGAAATTATGCATCTCCTGCTGCTTGACTCATTTGAGCTTGGTGTTGACTCTGGTGTAAATGACAGCTTTGTTATCATTTCCTAATTAATAAAGTGTCACTTTTTAAAATTAAAACTCTGGGAAAAATGCACAAGAGAAACACCAAGGCAGAATTGAAATATGCTGAACTTCTGTCCTATTCCTTAGGGTATTTATGAGGTTTGTATCGCCTCTGAACGCTTAAGGGGGAAACAAGTGCTATGGCTTAGTGTCTGTCAAAGAAACACGTAGGTTTTTTGTCCTCTGCACAGTTCCTTTATGTGAATTCACTAGCATTTGTTGGGAATCTCCAATGCTGTGTCATCTTATGCTGTAAATCATTGAGGTGAAACTGTGATTTTGAAGATGGTTCAGTGTTTGAAAAGTCAGGTGACTTCAGGTGCTACTTTGCCCAAGAAAAACTGTGGCAATGTTTTTTTTGTTCATAGGATATTATGAATCACCTATCTGAATGCAAGTTGCATATACTTTTACTGAAGGATGTATAGCTTGTGACACATCCCAGATCTGCCACCTGTATCATTAATTTGAGTACCTGTGGAGTGCTTTGACCAGCACTCCACAGATGTTCAGTCAACATCTCACTCCCCAGGTGACTTTTCCTGAGTTTTAGGGACTGACTGTACCATGAGGCTGCTGAGTGAGCATGGGCCTGAGCTTTGCTGCCCAGACACTGGGCATGGTGTTACTTGCTGTGAGGTGCCCTGAGCTGGCTGCTGGTAGTTCAGGTTGCTGCAGGCCTGTCCCTGCAGTCTGTCTGTTTCCCAGGCAGGGTGTGTAGTGTGGTGTACAGACATGGCAGTGTGGTCAGCATGGTTAAACTACCTCAGGCCTGGCTTCAGACAGCGTGAGCCCTTATCTGGGCAGGTGGGTGGCTGCTGGGCTGTGGAGTTGTGGGTGTTCAGATTGTGTTGACACAGATGAGGTTTGGGAAGCTGGGAGGTGGGATACTGGCAGGATGGATTACACATAAACTTGTCTTGTTTCTTGATCTGCCTGTCTGACCTGTCCACAATCCTGTCAGTGCTGAAATGGAAGACTACAGCGAGCAGGACTCCCATAACATTGCCAGCCCCACAGAGGAGCCAAAGAGCAGTGTGGGTACCAGCTGCTGTTCAGAATTTCCCCTCTCACTGCTGGAAATTGGACAGCCCTGCCAGGCACACCCAGACTTGCATAAAATTATCCAGGTGAGATTGTGCAAGCTTGTCCTGGCTTCAAGAGGCGGGTGCAGAGTAGGATGTCTGCTTCATACTTGGGATTTTTCTTTTAGGAAAAATTCCTGGAAATTGGAAGTTTACATTTCAAGCCAGTGCCATCAAATCCTCACTATTTCTTCTACTGCCCACCATCGGCCAAGAAAGAGGTAGGCGTGGGGCTGTCCTGGCAGGCACCTGGTGCTTGTGGAGTAGCTTTTCTTGTTGTCATATCTGGATTTGAGGCTGGCAGACCCATGGGCAGACTTAGTCCCTAGAGCTCCCATCAACAACCCAGTGTTGCCTGGCATGGTTCTAGTATGTGCCCTTTCTCTCCATCTCAGGAAGAGGCATCTCGGGATCAGGCAGACAGGAAAGGCAGTGAGGACATGGAGGGATCAGAGGCAGAAATGGCAGCTGAAGAAGGTAAAATTTGCCTGCTCTGTCTTGGAAAAGAAAATGTCTGTCCATGTGGTGATGCTTTTCAGAGCTAGATGTGTCTGGTGGGGTCTCTGGGGATGTGGAGCTGGTTTGCTGACAGGGAACCTGTATCAACAGGAACTGTGTCTGGATGCTGCATTGCCACAGAGAGTGACCCAGAGCTGGAGGTGGAGTACCGTGAGAAGCTGGAGCACGAGTTCCCTGACACAGATTCCCTGTCAGATTCCAACACAGTGAACCAGGATGACGACTCCTTCAGTGTGCTGGGAGGGGACTCCCTCAATGAGCAGGAGTTCCTGGAGCAGGAGATGCCCCCACTCTTTGTGCATCTGACCTGCTCAGTGAAGCTGCGTAGCCAGCACAGCTCCATGCCCGTGCAGTCCCTGCCAACTTGTCTAGGTAAGAGTAATCCTTGCTGGGAGGTTAAATGGCAGTAGGGCTTCTGTCAGGTCCCTGCTGGGTGAGCAGCCTCTGGAACAAACATGCTGTGTCTTAAACAGCAATGTCTCTGGACCAGCCTTCCCTGTACAGAGCCCCCAGGGTCTGCTGTTATCAGACAAGGGCTTTTTCACCAGGTCTCCCACTTGCTGTGGGATTGGTCATGGAAGGTTGAAAGGATCATGGAAGATGATGGTGGCCTTCTTGAGCCTGTCCAGGTGTGTGTGACAGCCACCTCTTGCAGTCTCTGCACTTGCCACCAGGTTGGGTATGTGTGTAAGCAGAGATGTTTGTTGCTTGAGTCCCTTGGTTTGTGATCTCTCCTCAGGGGAAGTTCTGGGCTGCCTGGAAAGCTGCCAGGGCTTGAACACCATTGACTTGGGGGACCTCTGCGTGACCCTGGACATCTTTGTGTTGACACTGCCCCTGGAGATAGAAGTTGTGAACACAGACATCCTCCACAACAGGTAGGTGGAAAGAGGCCCAGTCACCCACCCTCTGCCTGCCCTTGCCAGACAGTCATTCTTGGCTCATCTCCATGTAGGGAGACATATGATTCTTCTTCTCACAGAGCATCTCACAGCCTTAAGAAAACTAAAATATTTCCTAGATAGGCTCCCCTTCTACAGACATCCCTTTTCTGCTCTCTGGGTGTGTTTATCCTCTGGCCCAGCACTCAGGCTGCTCTCTCTCCTGTGACAGATGCACCTCAGAGAGCAGCGTGTCCTTCACACGCTCCCCGGGACAGCCGTCCTCTTTCCGCTCGGATGAGGATATCATGCACAACCTGGAACGGCTCCCGTCCACTGGAGATGAGAGGTATGGCACTGCAGGTGTAGCTAGCCCTGCACAGACTCCTTTGATTGCCTGGGAGCTGCACTGTGCTGGCTGCATGAATGAGAAGGACTGGTTGATTCTTTTGTCTCCTCTCTCCTAGGCACCCTGCCCTTTCCAACCTCCCCGGAGTGCACAGGCAGGCTATTGAAGCCACTATGAATGAGGTAAGCCAGATTTGCCTCCCTGCTTCCAGCTAGAGCACACAACTGCTGTTCCACACTTCTTAGCCTGCTCCAAGCTGCAACCTGTCAGCTGAACTGACTGTTTGGCTTTGCTGGTGTCACACAGGCTGTTAGCCCTGTGGTTCCCTGAAGTGTGGGATTACCCTGAGAAAATTCTTGCTGCAATTGGGATGGGCCAGGCAGAGCTGTCTTCTAAAGGCCTTTTCTTAGGTACAGTCAGGAGATGAGGGATGCAGGTGATGAGAGAGGCTGCCTTCATCCTGTTGGGACTTGGATGAGAACTGAGGCAGGCTTGCAAAGGCAAGTCACCTGGATGTTGCTCTGTGTCCTTGCTCTGCTCAGATTCGCTGGCTCCTGGACGATGAGATTGTGTCAGCACTGCGTCACTCTCAGGTCATCAGCACCTCCATCCTGCACAGGGTGGCCACCCACATCTATAACTCCAAGGGCCGGCCCAGCTGCCACAGCGAGGTGGTGCTGCTCCAGTTTGTCTTTGGGCCTGAGCACTCTCTGGAGAAGTTCAAGGAGGTAAAGAGAAAGCCCTGAGGCAGCATCATGTTTTGCTAGCAGGGTGCTTATTTTTCCCTGTGTTGCAGGAGTTCAGAAGAATGGCTCTGCCAGGCTACATGCTCAATGCAGAAGGCAACGACTACCACTACATCTCCATCAGCCGCCTACACTCCAGGAGGGCTGCTCCAGACCCTTCAGGGACACCCTGCTTGCAGCAGCCGGCTGGAGGGGGCACCAGGACAGGCCTGGGCCAGGCAGGCCAGGAGGGGAGCAGTGAAACAGAGGCAGAAGGCTCCGAGCTGTTACACCACACAAGCTGTGTCCTCCCAGAAGAAGGCCGGGGTCTCTGGGAGTGGCCAGAGAGTGAGACGCGCATTGTGCCGGACACGGGAAACCCTGCAGGTGGAGGCAGCCACACACAGAATGAGGTGAGAAGCACTGAGTGATCTGCTGGTGAGAAGGTGTGGGACACTGGTAACAGAATGTAGAAGGATGATTTTTTTTTCTGGTCATTTTTGTGACCTTGGCTTTATACAGGCTCCAGGAGATATGCTGAGACTTGATCAAAGCAGAGCACCAGGCCAGGACTCCATGGAAGAGGCAGTTCCAGAGACAACCATACAGTCATTGCCATCCTCATCCTCTGAAAAGGGAAACAGTGAGAAATCACCATTGGTGACACCATCTGCAGCAAGCCTGACTGAGTCTGTAACCCAAGGCAGGGAAGGTAGGAGCTACAGTGTGGGCAGGATGTACATCAACATCAGAAACTTTTAAGGGAAGAGCCCAGTTCTGTCTGTGACATACACAGTATAACTGCTACTCCTGTTCCTGTCCCTAAATACCAGCATCAGTACCCAGGACTGTGGTCTTTTCCTTGCCAGGGTGCTGGCAATTCACTGCTTAACAGTACCCAAGGTACTAGGCTGTGCTGCTGCACTGATATCTCTAATGACATGCAGTTCCTGGTGACTTCAGTACTGGCTGTGAGAGCCCCATTCTCCAGCATTGCCTGCCCGTGCCCAGCACAGCCTGATTGTCCTGCAGTGTGATGTTTTTCCAGTGGATGGGGCATGTGAAGGGGCTTAGCAAGAACTTTCATGGTCAAACCCCTCTCCTCTGTGCAGGCTCCAGCAGGCAGCGTCCCAGCCGCGTGCAGAGCCTCGTGTCGAGCCAGGGCAGCATGGACTCCGACCACCTGGGTGAGTCTGCCAGGGCAGGGGGGGTGACAGTGTGTGGTGACACTGATGGGGACACCCTGGGGGTCTGTGTGCCTGGGCTGAGCCCTGAGGGCAGGGTTTGTGAGTGGCTGCTGTGCCCAGGGAGGAGGTGTTTTGCCAGACCTAGGACTGAAGTGAGGATACATTGCAGGTTATGATGGGGGAAGCAGTGACTCGGAGTATGAGGAGGCGTTAATGAGTGACCAGGAACCCAGGTGTCCCCTTATGCCGGATTTCTGGCTCATCATAAAAATCCATCAGGACCGAGTGGAGGTCTATTACCACACACGGTAAGGAGGGTCCCCTGTCTGACCACTGCCTCTCCATACCGTGACGTTATTGCCACTCACTCATCTCGAGCAGCATCTCTCCCTGCCCAGTGTGGGTGGGAAGTTGCAGGACTAGATTGGTGCTCTGTAAAGGAAAAACTGCCATCCTTTCCCACTGTGTTCCCGCTCCCAGCACCCAGTGACAAGCATTGTCCAGGTGCCTTGCTAACCCTGTTAACCTTTTCTTCATAAAGCAGCCTGAGTGTGGAGAAGGCAGCATCAGCAGAGACAGAAGAGGAGCAGCCAGGGGAGTGCCAGAGTCTCAACCAGGTGGTGGTGAAGAAAATCAGTGAAATCTGCAGGGTTGTCAATCAGGTAATAAATCTTAAGAGGACACTGACAGAGCTGCCAGTGATTAGATGACTTAGATGAGAAGGGACCTCTGGAGTTTATCTAGTCTGGGCTCAGCTCAGAGGAGGACCTGGGGAGCCAGTTCAGCTGATGGAGTCCCAGCTTGGGGGGGGGGGGTCATAGGAAAAGAGACTCAGTCTGGCCCTAAACACTTCTTGCTGTCTTCTGTGGCTGTGCAAGCAACAGAACCAATCTTTCCTCATCCTTTACAGCGCTTGCTGCTGCAGGACCTGCATGACAGCCACATATGCAACTCATTACTGGTGGCAGAAAGTGAGGAGGACATCTGGAAGAGTGAAACACCCTATACTTCATACAGGCAGCGTGTGATGCCCACGGATGGTATGGATATTCCCTTGGCCACGCCTCAGCCGCAGTGCTACGGAGGTGCCTAAGAAGATGTTAACTTCCATGCTATGGCCCAGCTATGTCCTATGTTCTTTGCAGATTACTCTGTAGAGGAGAGCTACCAGCCCCGGGACTACCTGGCTGCCACCATGCAGTTCATGCCAGGGCACTTTGCTTGTGAGGTGGTGTGGAGCACACTCATCCACGTGCATTCACGCCTCAAGATGGGCCCCAACATGGGGGTCTCTCGAGGTATGTACAGCCCAGGTTCCCTCCCGTTCAGGAGGTGTGTCAGGAGTCCAGCTGCTGGCTGGATTGGCAGACCAGAGAAGGGGATGTGGGATAGCTAATGTCCCACCTTGCCCACAGCTATCCAGGCACTTCGCTCCGTGCTCAACGCCTTCTCGGTGGTGAACAGGAAGAATATGTTTGTCTACCAGGAACGTGCCACTAAATCTGTTTTCTACCTCCGGTAAGAAGCCAGCTTGACTTGTTGGCTTGACTCTGCCTCGCTGTGTGTGTTACACCAGACTGAGAGCTCCTTGGGACAGAAAGTGTCTGCCCAGCCTGAGGGATCGTGTTGTGACCTGTCATCATCCAATTACTAAAGTTTTTAGAAATGCCCCTGCCCGAATTAAGGTGAAAACAAGACCGTATGCCAGTGACAATAGTATGGGGTTTATTTAATAATAAATATGAGAGAGAGCGAAAGAAAGTAAGAAATAGAAAATAGGTGTGGAGGACAGAATAAGGAGAATAGCACCACTCTGTGGATCCCAACGATGTTCCACTGATCCTCTCTAGCTGGTCTTCTTGGTGGTGAAGGTCTCCCCCGAAATGCATAGAATCCCATGGGTTAATATATGCTCAGGTAGGAAAATCCCGGGGTGGGGAGGAGTTTGCCATTATCTCTTATGACAGACTCTGGGTTTGTTGCATCCTGTTCAGTCTTGTGGTGCAAGGCTTCAGGAATGACTCTAGGGATTATGGCACCCCCTCAGCTGCCTCTCACAGGAATGTCCCATGGATGTGGCCTTCCCAGGGTTGGGGGATTCCACAGCCAGTTTGTGTAAGGGAGGATGGGTTCGCTGCCCCTGAGCAGAGGTTACAGCACACCGAAACTTCCTTCCCCCACCTCATCTGGGGGGGAAATCTGTGCAAACCTGCTCCCAGCAAATGGGTCTGTGGGCTATGACCTCCCTCACCCCAAAACGAGCCAAAGATGATTCTTAGCACAGCTGCTGGGTTTGGCTCACATTCTTTTCCTTGTTTACATGAATGTTTCAGAGGATTGAAGAATGGGTTTTCCCTTTATCTGATCTCAGCAGTTTGACTTCGAGTCCAAAGTCCCAGTCAGGTATCTTCAGAGAGGCTTCTTTGGTTGTAGCTTCTTTAAGCAGTTTTTGTTATAATGAGCAAAACTTTGTATCAACGTTTGAGGCATGAACTATTTCAGTCTCTGACATGACCCAGGCAGCAAATATCTGATATCTGATGAGTCAATCACATGAAGCCAGGCCTATCCTGCTCTCCCTGTGCTAAGCCTTTACATGGGGGAAGAATGATGGATTTTTTGAGGGAGCCAGAGAGCAGCTTTTCCACAAACTCCATATTCTAAGGACTAATCCCCACAAAGTACACAGGGGAAAGCAAGGAAGATGTGGATCTTCTGTGTATGTAGGATGTTGTCATCCTTGGGGAATGGAGGCTGACATGTCTTTCTCTTGTATTCAGGCTGACTGAAACCACCCACAGTGGGAAGGTGTGGGAAGCAGAGAGCAGCCTTAGTGCATCATCTCGCTCGCTGGCACTGACACGCAGCCAGGAGCCCATTTACACTGAGGATCTAATGGTGAGTCTGCTGCTCTCTGGGTGCTCATGGTCACAGGAGTGGAGGCAACTCAGTAGTTCCAGCAACCTGGATTTTATGCGGGGTAAAACTTACACCATAGATGTGTGGAATGGGGCAGCAGTGGGTGATGTCTGCCTGACCCTGCTGACAGCCTGGGACAGTGATGGAACTAGAATTCATATGAAATGACTTCCACATGGCTGTTCTTGTTTCCCCAGGGTTCTCGTTCCTCTCTGGACACTGCCTCGTGCCGTAGTGTGGACTCTGCCCGCCCTGTGGGACAGATAGACAGGCACATCCAGCTGATGGTCCATGGTGTTGCCCCAGCAGGTATGTGTTATAGCACCTGGCAGCAGAACTGTGCTGATGTAAAGCAGAGGAACAAAGCTCTGCTCCCTGCCCTCTTTGCTTGAAGAGAGAGGAATCTCCCTCCTGAGCAAACAGCTCTTCCTTAGCCCAGAGCTGCTCTCTGTTCTGTGTGGGTAAAAACGTAAGGAAAGGATCCACAGCCCACAGTGAAACCTCCTGCAGACCATGTGCCAGCTTTCCCTGTGCAGGAGTGCATTTGTCTTTGCCTACTGCACCAGCAGTCTTTTGTGATCATGAATCCATAGACAAAGATGTCTGAAGAAACTGATGGTGGGGAAAGTCATGTTCCCTGTGGGTGGTGGTGGTTCCCTGGGTGCGAGGGTGGTACATCCTGGACAGGGAGGGAGCGGTGGCTGTAGTCATTCTAGCTGGACAAGGTGAAAAAGCTGCTTGTGCCTCTGCTCACTTTTCAGGGCCTGAGATCACAGATGAGCTGGTGAAAGTGCTGCGCAGGCGTCTGGATGAGGCCACCCTGGATATCATCACTGTCATGCTGGTGCGGAACTGCAAGCTGACCCCAGCAGATGTGGAGGTACCTCACTGGCTACCTGCTCTGTTCGTCCCAGAGCACTTTCCTGTATTTTGACCTGTCTCAGCCACTCCTGCCCCAAGGAAGACCAGGGCAGTTTGCTACATCCTGTTCCCTGCTCCAGTGCTTGGTCAGGCTAGCATTCACCGAGGTATATACTGTGTGGGTGCTGGGGTAGCTGGTAGTTCTCTCTGCTGCATTTACAGCATGGCAGGACTTCCTTGTGCCCTCCTTCCCACACTTTGGAATGAATGTCTGCCCTCATTTTGGGACTGTCCTGGGCAGGGCCAGGAGCTGGACTTTGATGATCCTTGTGGGTCCCTTCTGATTCAGGACATTTTATAATCTGTCTCGGGGCACTCTATAGGGTCCTGCTCACCACCCTTCCCCCTTGCAGAGCCAGCTGGCACCATTTGTATGAGTATTAGAGCCCCAGGGCAGCCTGCTGGTCCCAGCTGGGTTTTAAAGCCTCCTGTGTGCAGTTTATCCAGCCCCCCGGGACGCCGCCCACGGAGGTCCTGCAGTTCTCCCTGCCGCCCTCGGCCCTGCCCTGGCTGCACGCCGTGGCCTATTACCTGCGCCAGAACCTGCTCATCTTCCTGCACACCCCCAAGTACACCGACAGCAACGTGGAGCACCACTTCAAGGTGAGGGGGGCTGGGACTGGCACAGCAGTCTGCCCAGCTTCTAGCTGCTGCTGGGGGTATTTGTTGGGCAGCTCAGGCACCGTGCTGCCAGCTCAGCCATGGAGGGTTAGGGAGAAACTGACACTAACTCCTGAAGCCTGAGGGAGATTTACAGGACTGAGCACATCCTGATTAGCCTGGACAGGCCATGCTTTCATGACAGGCAGTTGCTGTGCAAAAAGCAGCAACCACAAGCTCATGCCTACAGTCATCTCTCAGGAGCATGGGAGAAGATCCCCTTTCAAAGCCAAACTTGGCTCCTTGCATGGCTCCCTCAGATCTAAGGACCAAAACATCAGGATTCATAAAAATTTGGGAGCAGCTACCCACCCCTTAGCCTGGTCATAGCAAAGACAGGGTGAGGCCCAGATATGTAGTGCCACATAACTCTGTATGAGTTGTAAGGGGTTCCTTCACCCCAGCAGTGGTGAAGGCTGTATTGCCAAGTGTTTTGAGTAGGTCTGGATTTGATTCTACAGGTGTGGGGATGAACTCTGCATACACATGGGCCTCTTTCTAGTTAAGGCAAGTTCTCTCATCTTTGTCAATATTCTTCCTTGTTCTCCTTAGCACTACTTCAACCACAATGGGAGCATCCCTGATCAAGATCTCTATTTATACAACAAGCCAGGTGGCCAAGGCACTGGTGGAAAAGGTACTGTGCTCGACTCTTCTGAAACAGGATATGGGGCTGTGTGTTGGGGAGCTGTTTCTCATGCTGGAGAGCTATGAGTGATTGGGAGAGTGTGTTCTCTGTGGCTGGAAAGTGGGTAAGGTGAGGACTGCATGCCTCTGTGTGTGGTGGAGCAAACTAAGGCCTTGCACAGAGCAACTTGCTGGGCTTGACCTGTTGCTGCAGGAAGCAGTCTAGACACAACGAGACCTCAGTGTGGGATGCAGAGGCTCTGTGGGGCTGGAGGTGGGAGTGGTTGTGGCAGAAGCCTTGCTGCAGAGGGAAATCTGTGACTGCACCTCTCTGTAACTGAGTGTGGGCTGTATGGGCAGTGTCCTTGCTTTTTTCTCTAGCCTGCTGGAGAAGGGATTGGACAGGGCCCACCCTGCAGCAGGCTGTCATGTCATGTTTTGTCCAGGCCGTGTGGTCTGTCACCTGGCCATTGTGTGGCTCGTGCCCCTCGTGCACTGTTTGAATGTTCTTCTGTTGTGTAGGTACCATGTCGGACCTTGTGCAGCACCTCTTTCCACTCTCTCACTTCCAAGGTAGCACCTGTGGCTCCAAGTATTATCCATCTCCTTTTCCCATGCAGCTCTCTGGTCCCAGCTGTTCTTGTTTTCCTTGTGTTGTGGCTTCAGCTCTGACTCCTCTGTGTGTTTGTGTGTGTGTGTGTCCACTTAGCTGAGCCCTGTTTCTTGCTGGCTGGATAAATGAGCAAACAGAACCTGCTGCCCTGAGGTGGCAGCTCAGCGATTCCCAGCTGCTGAGGGTCTGTGTGCTGCTCTGTTAGCTTGCAAACAGTGAACTCCAAAATCCTGCATCTTTTTTCCCACAGGTCCAAACAGGCATCTCTTCCCTGAGGAAGACAGGAGTCCTGATGTTTTGAATGTCACTGATGCTCCAGGGTGTAGCATCATCACTCTCCCAGTGGCTGTGCCCTGGTGTGGGCACTGTGTTCCCTTGCTTAGCAAAGGGCTGGAGTGGCCAGGCACCATTAGAAGTGTGCTTTGTATTTCAGTGAGCCTGGGTCAGAGGGGACTCAGAGTCCCCCACAGATGGGAGATGACAGTTCTCTAGCACCTCCAGTGCATCAGGTAGTAAGACCCTTGGCAGCTCTTGCTGATGTACCTCATCCTATAGCTCCAGAACTCAGATTTTGAGTTTCTTAGCTGCTTTTTTTTAACCCGTGATTTAGTGGTTCGATTTTAGCTTCTCCAAGCTCCTGAAAGCCTTGTTCCCTGTGACATGGAGGAGAGCCTTTCTGCTCATTGGGTGGGGCAGGCTGCTGACCTGGCCTGCTTGAATTGTGGTCAGTTGTTCTCATGTCCTCAGCTCAGACAGACTGAAGCAGAGCAGAGGTACAGGAGTGGATGTGATAGGGAGATGTGCCAGAGGCTGAAGGGGTTGAGTGTGGTAATTTATCCAGGAGAAGAAGAGGAGAATGGTCTATAATTACCACGTGATCATTCATTCATTTTGGTGGGCTCGGGGCCGACTGGCAAGTCAGAATGTTGAGGAATTTGTGCCCTTTACTGTTTAAAGAAAGTCTGGTTGGTAGAGCTCATATTCACTGTGATGTGGGGCAGAGTTCCTGCTCTTGATACCTCTGTATTGACACCCATGTCCTGAAGAGCTGCCCCACTGCAGCAAGAGGCTCTGTGGGGGTTGCTCATAGGTGCAGTTTCCTTTCCCCAGTGTGGGTGCACATGAGCTGCCCTCTGATTTGAATGCCTATCTCCCTCCTTTGTGAGCATCTCTCTCCATCCCAGTGCACTTTCCCTTGTGTCTGCTATGCCTTGGAGGAAAGGTTGCTGCAGAGCTTATGCTTCACAAGGAATGATGGAGACTGGGTGGTTGTGCTGCTGCTGATTAGACTGGGCACAGCCTGCTTGGGCTGGGTTTGTCTCCATGCAGAGAGGGCACCTGTTCTCACTGCAGAGCTGGGGATGCAGTCAGGGACACTTTGGTTTCTCCGTGGCAGAGGAGGCTGGTGTCATTGCCATCCTTGCTGGGATGGAGAAGGACAGAGTATGGGCTCAGCCGTGTTGCAGGGCTGAGGTGATTTGTATCTGGAAAATCCCCCTTAGGCAGTGGTGGGGCAGCTTTGCCATCCAGCCAGCTGAGTGCTGGCTTAGTCAGGGAGCTCTCAAAGAGAGTGGGAACATTTAGGGTTACAATGTGAGGTTTGGACCTTGCAGCTGCTTCCCTGGTGCCCTGCCCATTGAGCTGGGCCATGGGGAGTCAGCTCTTGTTTCTCTTCTGGTGCATAGCAGGAGTTCTGCTGCGTGGCCTAGGGCTCACAGCATATGGGCTGTGAGGCAGGAACCACCCTGCTTTGCAGCTCTGAACTATCCTGTGGTGTGTGCGTAGGGCTCAGTACAGAGAGCCAACAGGCAGGGTCAGAATTTTTCTCTGCAGTGACTCCAGGCTAGTCCTGGGTGTGAGCCTGCCTTGTCCCCAGTCCAGCCTGGCTGGAGTGCATGGGGAAGGCGCCTAATCTTGTTCAAGTGTACAGTGAGGAGGGGGCTGTGAGTGTAATCTGCAACAAGGTGTCATATCTGCAGGGACTCTGCATCCTTTACAGCCTGGAGGGCCCTGCTGAAGAGCATCTGGGCCCTGTACTCTGTCCCTTTAGAGGGCAGGAATGGTGAACCCCATCCTGGATCAATCTGCATAAAGGCTCTCCTGGTGCAAATGGAGGTACTTTCCTCTTGCATGTGGCGCTGGACAACCCAGGAAGCTCCTGCAGGGCAAGGTGAAATCTGCTGTGACTCTACAGGAGAAAGATTCTTGGAATGATGGGGACACGCTGTGCCAAACCCCATGCTTCTTACCCTGGCTCCCCACAGGCACAGCTAGCCTCTGCTCCCCTGGCTGCCTCCCCTCCTGCGGGCCCTGCCTGCCACGTGACGCTGCAACTCAGGTGGTGACATGATGGTCCCGGCTGCGGGGTGCCAGGGTGTAGGCAGGCGCTGTAGGGCTGTCCTTGGTGCTGTGCTGACGGAGGCTGTCTCGGGTTCTGCCCCGCAGGAATCGCGTGCATTGCACTGACATTCGTGGATGAGCACGGCAGCCCCACCCTGGTGCCCCACGGCGAGAGGCCCGACCCTCTGAAGCTGCCTTCCCCCCCACCCATCGCGGGCCTGCTGCAGGACACCGACTTCGAAAGCCTCACGGCGGTCAGCAGGCACCAGCCAGGGGCTGACCCCCTGCCTTCAGGTGGGGAGTTGGCCAGCAGCTGCCAATTGCCTGCAGCCTCCACATCCCCTGGGGCACCTCAGAGGGTTGGTGAAGGCAGGGGTGAGGAGCCATGCAGAACTCCCCTTTCCCCACAGAGCCCTGCGTGCTGGTGCGCCTGGATATCTGGGAGAAGGGCAACATCAGCCTGCTGCAGCTGTCGGAGAAGCTGCGCGGGGCCCTGCGCCACGCGCTCTGCGATGCCGTCATGGAGTTCCTTGTGCTGCCAGCCCCGCTGTGCGTGGAAGCCGCCTGCCCCCTGAGCGCTGCAGACCTGGAGGACCTGAGCTCTGCAGGTGAGAGCCTGGCCAGGATGGCCACCTTGATCCTCCACCCAGCCTTGCTCCTCCTGCCTGGCCTGCAGGAGCTTGGCTGTGCTGGGGGGAATCTGGTTGGGTGGGCAAGGAGGGAGGAAGCTGCTCTCTGCAATGTGTGGGGTGTGGTGTCTTGGGGAAGAAGCATCACAGACATTAGTTTTGAAAGAGATATTTAAGTATCTGTCTGTTTCTGAAGACTGAATCCACTTTGCTGGATGTTACTGATGGCTCTTTCTCCAGCCAGACTCTGGCCAGACACAATGGGGTACACAGAAGCTTTGCAGGAGGAGGCTCTGCAGAATCTAATTTGCTTTGTCCCCTCAGGAGGCCTAAGGAGGACCATGTCAGAGACCAAAGGCCTGGCCCTGGCCAGTGGGGGGCCTGGCAGGAACTGTCCTCCACCCCTGCACTTCACCTCTGCACCTTCATCAAGCTCTGGAGAGCCAGTGACACCCACAAACAAGATGGGACGCCGCAGCTTCTGGGACATGCTGGTAATGTTGCTGGAGGAACAGGGCCTGTAAGGTCTCATGGTGTCAGACCACGAGGAATGGACAGTAGGGATCTGGCTGGGAGTGGGAGGCCAGGCTGGCAGCAGGGACTTTGAGACCAGGGCGCTGACTGGGCTGTGCATGTGCACAGCATTAACTGACCCTTTCTGCCCTAGAGCAAGGCAGAGTCCTCGGAGCTGGGCAGCCCCAAGACTACTGATGACATTGTGCTGGAGAGGCCAGAAGAGGCTCGCACGAGACGGCGGCACAAGACTGAGAATGTCAAGCAGCACCTGAGCCAGGATCGAGCCACAGCCACAGCTGAACTGGAACAGGCACAGAGGCAAGCACAGCCTGCAGGCTGCACAGCCAGGATGTTGTTCCCCCCATTTGTTGTACATTTTTCTGCATCCTCATGGCCTCTGGACCACATTCCTTTTCCTTGTAGTTTCTCCCTTACACAGGCAGTTTAGGAAAGCTGCCTTCGACACACAAAGCCTTAGCCCTTACTGCTGGAATGTTGCTGGGAGCACATCTCCCTTACAGAGATCCCTCTCTGCACTCTGGGGCCCTGTGCAGCACCTGACACTCATATGGCTACTGATCAAGAGTGACTCAGCTCAAGGATTGTATCAACCCAAAAAGGAGGCTCCCAGGGCTCTGCTCTGGAGCTGTGAAGGGACTGTTGCACTTTTCTACCTTCACTACAGATTAGTTACAGACTGTAACTGCTTCCCTTCTCCCTCCTCAGGCGCCGAGCCTGCCAGTTGGAAGAAGGAGATGTAGGTACTGTGCACCCACTCTTCAGTCAAACCTGCCAGCAGTGGATGGCATTCATGAACCACCTGGGTATGTGTTTCAGGTCCCAGCTCCTCCAGATGGGCTGGGAGTGGGCCTTTCTACCCAGAGCTCTCAGGACAAGTCCTCTTATGGCACTATCTGTCTTCATTCCTTACTGGTCCCAGCTGCACACCCTGTCTCTCCCCAAACCTCACCAGTCACATTGGTCTCAGGGCCAGCATCAATATTAGAAAGCTGTGTCAGGAGGTCTGGCGTGTGCCTGTGCATCAGAACAAACCTACTAAGGCCTGTGGTTATGTCTGCTGTACTCCAAGTCCAGGACTTGCTTAACTTGCCTGCAGCTGCTTTGGAAAGACCTGGACTCCAACAACCAGCTGTGCTCTAGTGCTTTAGCTCCCAGACGTAGCAGGGATGGAGGATCTGATGCTCTGGGACTGTGAAGTTGCATGGGAGACCCTCGCTCTTGCAGGGAGGGAGGGAGGGAGAGGAAGAGCACCTTTCATATGCAGAGATTTGGGGTTGACTCACCAGGGCTGCCATGTTGCTACTTCCTGGTTACCTTTTGCTTTCGTGTTTGTACATCTCACACTCCTGCTGGCAAAGTAGAGCTCTCCTCTTCCTCTGATGAGGAGTAAGCCAGGGAACAAGGAATAAGTGGGGGAATGAAGTGCTGTGCTCAGACCATACAGGGAGTTTGATCCAGGTCCTACTTTTTGCCAGAACCTGAAACCAGAGGTTATTTCGAGCTTCATCTTCTCCTCTATGTAAGGTTCTTGTTCTCCAGCTCTGCCTGCCTCAGGCCCTTAGCCCTCTCCACTGCTCATGTGGGCAGGACATGGCTCTGGGGCAGCTTGGCACCTTGTCCTACAGTACATCTTCCCTGCAGGGTGCCCGTCGGTGCAGCAGTGCTCCTTGGAGATGGTTTCTCGTTTCCTCCTGTCCTCCATCCTAGTGGAAGTGGTGAACCTGGTCACTGCCCTGGCGAGTGACACCACTGTCAAGGTGTTTGAGCAGATCTGGTGAGTTATGCAATTCACAGGTGACTGTTTGGCACCAGGAGGTGTTGATCAGCTGTACTTCTACTGCCACAGCTCTCCTTGTCAGCCACCTTTGGGGCTTTTCTTTGCAGCTACCATCGGGGCACTGCCTTTCTGCCCTATAAGTCTGGTCAGAATGCCAGCCCTCGCCCTGGAGTCATCAGACACTTCATCCTGCTGGGACGCAACTTCCAGCAGTGGCGTTGCAGCACAGAACAGGGTAAGTGCCTGGCCATGGTCTCCCTGGGACTGTGCTGGGGTCCCTTTGGGGGAGACATCAATGAACAGGGTTCACCTCCTTACTGGGACAGACTGCTTTGTGCCCAGAGGTGGGCAGTGGGTTCTGGTTTTGCCTTCTGAGACCTTATTCTCGAATGTGCTTGTAACAGTTTATTTCAAGGCGAGCTGAGCAGTACTGTGGCAAAATATCCTGCCATGCCACCTTAATGGCATGGTGGGACATAAAAGTGGGATGAGCCAGTACTGAGGGTCATAACTGTGGCTTCTTCCAGCTCACAAAGGGCTCCAGCGCTTTGAGGCCATGGAATTCAGCTCAGCAGAGAGAGGCTCTGATCCCAGCCTTGTTGGTCGAGACCTGGTGCCCCGGCAAAGGTTCCTCTTCATGGAGATCATTGACAAAAAGGTAGTAATGGCTGTGGCTGTTAACAGGGGAGTGTAACTGAACTGTTGCCATTCTCCCTGATCCAGCCTTGTCATCCGAAACTGGCTGCAGCAAGTACCACCAGAACACCTGGGGCAGCCTGTGCCACCATGCAAGCTCTCTCTGAGCATGTCCTTAAGTCTTCCCTCCTCTCTCTCCAGCTGACACTCTACACTTACAACTGGTCCCCAGACCTGGGGGCCAACTTGAACTGCTCCCTGACTCGCCTGCTGCAGTGGCAGAATGCCCGGTCCCACATTGTGCACTGCCTGATCAGCCAAAAGCTGGGACTCTTCCACCACCACTGCTTCATGGACACACCATGGCACGAGGACAGCAAGCAGGTAGGACACCAGGCAGGCAGGGAAGCCCTTTCTTCTTCAGGAAGGGCCTTGGCAGTCTGGGGGTCTGAGGAAGCTTGCAGCACCTTTTGTGTGCTGATTGGCACGGCATCCCTAGACATTCACAAGTGCAACTTGACTGTTTGCAGCCAGACTGTTACTCTGCTCTTGGAGACAGAGGTGGGAAGAGAAGCCAGGTCCTTCTGCTGGTGGCACTTATTGGTGACTGAATTATTTAGGGCAAAGGAGGCTGAGAAATGGGTTTCCCACTGCACATTAGAGTCATGGTGGGCCCAGGCACACCCTTCTTGGAACTGGTAGTGGAGAAGGCTAACGCAGATATCTGCAGATGGCCAGAATTGGATTTACTCTGTGGGTTCTTGCTCCAAGGTTGGCAGTAAGGAGGCTTTCATGGCTGTGTCTGTTTGCTTAGGAGCCCAATCCTTTCCTGAACTCCACTTTGGAGGTGGATGCGCTGATCCGGAGCCCGTGTCCCCCACCCAGCAAGGAGCAGGGCCGGCTGAGCAGCTCTGCGCGCAGCCTCCCGTCCCTGCACTTCCATCCCGACGTGGTGCCCTTCGACGAAGCTCTGCGGGATGTGACCACCATCAGGCGCATCCCCCACGGGCCTGACTCAGCACCTCTTGACCCCGTGGCTCGGCATGGGGCCCAGTTCCTGGAAATCAAGAGCATGGAGAGGAAAGGTAAAGCATGGGAGCCTGCCTAAAGATCTCACTTCTGGCAAAGAAGATCAGAGCAGAACGAGAGTTTTGACAGGGAACAGTTCTCTGTGGGAATGGGTTATGGCCTGTTCAGGGTGGGAGAGGAGGAGAGTAGCAATACTTGGGACTGTGGCTTGATGCTCTTGTGACTGCTCTCTTTCCTTCAGAACTGGAGAAACAGATGAAGATTGAAAACCTCTTTGTCACCTGGCAGCAGAGATCAGCTCAGTCCAACATGCCTATCAGTGTGAGTGTAGCCTGGACAGGTGGTGGGCTGGGCCTTTTTACAGCACTCTGGGAGCACCAGCAAAGGCAGAGGGAAGCACTGGAGCTCCGAGCAGGGTGCACGTTGGGGATGGTGCTAGGCAATGGAGCAGTGGTCTCTGCTTGAACTTTTGGGATTGCAGGGCTCTGAACCACACTTGGGCATGGGGTCTCACTGCCTAGCCCTGGAAAGGCTGTAAAGCAGGGGATTCCCTCAGTTATCTCCATTTGAGCAGCATTGCAATGTCATGGACAACTTGTTCCCAGTCTCAGTGAGGGGTGTGTGCTGTAACCATGCTCCCCTCGTGTCATGCAGCTGGCAGACCTGGAGACTTTGAAGCAATCCTCGCGCCTGGTTCACTACTGTGCCACCCCCTTGCTCTTTGACCCGGCCTTCCGGCAGCAAATCCAGTCTGACCAGCTGGGCAAGGTAGAGGGGAAGGTGAGTGTCAGCAGGCACCAGTGGGGTTGTGCTTTGTGCACACAGACACAAAGGAGCAGTCTTTTCCCAAGACAGGGCTGCTCTGGCCTCACTCCTAAAATACAGGGTGAATTTGAACCCTGTAAGATGGAGACTGAGGAAATCCTTGGGTCCTCATAGCTACACTATCCCTGGAGAAGACTGATTTCCTTTTCTACCCAAGGAATTCAGGGCTGAGTCTGGAGGAGCCATTGAGGACACTGTCTGGTACTGATCTGTTAAGGAAGCAAGACTTGCCTTATGCATTCAGCAGCCAGACCTGGTAAACCTGAACACAACAAATAGCCAAAACAATTGAAAGCAAACCAGCTGAATCCTGAGCAGGTTGCAGCCTGACAGACTAACCAGTGCAGATCCCACACCGGCTGTTCAGTCTGTATGTGTGTCAGAAGGGAAGAACAGGCTGCTGTAATTTATCAGAATGTCAAAAGGATTTTGACAGAGTCTTTAAGCAGAGGTTGCTACAGAAATTGAACACTCGCAAGTGAAAGGGAAAGTATCATCACAGAATGAAAACTTCATTTTGTTTTTGGAACAGAGCAAAATGGAAATTAGTTATTGGATTTGAAGAGCCTCGCAGCAAGGGTTTCAAGGTGCTGTATTGGGTTCAGTATCTCCAGGTCTTTTATTGGGATGTATGAGATGGCAGGCTTTGCAGTGCTGGAGGACTGTTCAGATTGGTCAGAATAGAAAAAGAATGCAAGGAACTTAAGAGGCACCTGAGGAGCCTGTGAAATGAGAGCTGTTGTGGGAGCTGGGACCTGGTTCTCAGTAAAACAGCACAATGTGGAGAGAAATTTGAACCCTCTTGTACACTCACTGCAGAGCCTGTGCAGAGTAAATCTCAGTGGTTTCTTCAATTTGTGAGCAGTTTCGTACAGCAGATACTGGTTAGAGTACCTCAGAAAGGGGTGTTAGTATTATATTCTAATAAATATCTGAAATAACTAGTGTATTAATGTCTTCATCTGGCCAGTAAGTGTGAGACCAAACATCTTGTGGCAAAGGCGCAGAGCTGGAGAGACTTGGAGGAGGTCAGAGAGTAGCTACAGAGGTGCCAGGTCAAGGGACATCTCTTGTGGTTGGGGGAGCAGATAGGCAGAAAGCCAGATAGAAACATGTAACAGAGCCGCAGGCTTAAAGTCAAGAGATCAGAAAAAGAAACCTTAGTCTCTCTCAGCACAAAGAAAAGGAGTATTCAAGACATCAAAAGGAGAACATTGTTCCTTTTCAGTGCTGCTGAACTGCTAGGAAATCCTGAGAAGTCAGCAGGATTCGTAAGGGGATTGGACTCTTACCGTGGCAATAGGAGCTGAAGCTCTGAGCTTTGCATGAACAGTCGTGAGCCACTAACACTTTGTGGAAGCTGTTCTGGGGAGTGCAGATGTGAATGCTGACACAGGCTATTCCTTGCAGGTTACTGCAGCACGGTTAGTTCAGTGCATGGCTGGGTAGATCTTGGATCTTGCATTTTGGCACGTGCACTAGGACAGTGCTTGGAGAACCAGATGTTTGTGCTCTCTGGCAGAGAGAGATCTACCTTTTGCTCAGCCAGAGCACCTGGTGTCTCTGCTGGGGCCAGTCACAGCAGTTCTCCTTAGGAAGTTGCTTTCTCTTGCAGAAGCGCCACCGCTCCAATGACTCCACGGCTTCAGGGAGGGACCGCAGCCACAGCTGTGACTCGGCAGAAGCCCTGCCCAGCAAGGCGAAGGAGGAGCCGTGGCTGCAGGAGATGTGCAATGCCTTCCTGCAGCAGTACATCCAGTACCTGCAGAGCATGGGCTTCATTCTGGTCCAGGTGCGGCCGCCCTCACCGACCACTCGCAGGTCAGTGACGCGCTGGGAACCCTGGTGTTGGAGAGGAGCCAACACGCTGAGCTGCGCCCTGGTTTGACACAACAGGTCTTGGCTCCCTGCTGAAGGCTGTCTTTGCTCTCGTTTCCAGTAGCACAAGCCGGATCCGAGCTCTGGCAGCGATGGGAGTGGAGGGTAGAGGGTCCTTTTCCTACACGAAGCCGAAACCAGAGGGAAGTCCAAAGGTAAGTGCATTTTTGTTACAAGAGTGGAACTGGGATGGAAGCCAGGATGTGGAGCAGGCTCGTTCTGGTTGGCTTTTGAAACTGTTTTGGGCAGAAAGGATGTGGGAGGGCAGAGAAAGCATCCAAGCCAGCCTGTCTAGACCAGCACCATCTTTAAGAGTTTGGGTGTGATGAGATCTCTTTGCCCTCCTGCATGTCCTACAGGCCTCAGAGCCCTTTCCTGGCATTGGGTGGAACCAAGGCAACTATCAAAAGACTGGTAACAACTTGGAGGGGCTCGAAGAGGAACAGGATGACCTAGGGCAAGGATAGCTAATTTTGGGTGAGATTCTGGAGGATCACCTGTCAGAGAACCTTCAGCATCCATGGTTAAGGGCAACTCTAGGGCAGAAGGATCTTTAGTTAGAGTGAGGCAAATGTGCAAGTTAAAGAGGTTAGAGAAGATAAGCCTGGAATGGCTCTACTGTGAGAGTAGGCTGAGGTTCCTCATGTATAAAGAAGTGCCAGCTAGGGAGGAACAAGTCAGAGTTCTACAATATTGCAGCTAACCTGGAAAGGGATTGACCCTTTGCTGTCTTATTCAATGCAACACCTAGAGACCATCAAATGAAAGTATTTGGAGCCAGTTTTGAAACTAAAGAGAGTGTTTCTTTGAGCAGCAGCTAACACTGGTCATCATCAAAAGGTTTTTGTCAACATTTAAGACCTTACATGAGTTTTGTGAACATGAACTTACAAGACAGAGTAAGTACCTGGAAGAGGAATCCATTGGAGTCTCTAGCTAAGCAGAAACTTTATTGGCACCTGTCTTTGGCTGATGTTGGTGCAGGACTGTGGGTAACACACCACCTTGCAGATAAAACAAGAAGAGAGCAATCTGCTAAGCAAGTTAAGAGGGAGCAAATTAATTTACTGACAGGTAAACTCTGAATTGAGACAGGATGTGTCTGATAACTGCAGGTACAATGGTATGGGGACACCACAGCAGGAGTGATGTTCCATGGATACTATCATTCCTTGGCTCATGGTGTTCCACACCCTAGAGACACCCTGAACAAGCAGTGGATGGATCAGTGTGCCTGGTGTGTTCTCTCAAAGGCTGTTTATTAGGTTTGTTAGGATTCTTTTCACTGTCAGCTCTGCCATGTCTCCTCTCTTCTCTCCAGTGAGATTTCTCATTTGATGAGTCCCCTCTATTTCTCTGCCACAGAGCCTTGTGGCAGCTTTACATCTTTGTATGCTAGAGAGCCTCTTCAGCTTTGTCCTTCTCTTCCCAGAGTGCAAGTCCTGCTGTTGCCACCTACCATCTACAGAGAGCTCTTCCAGGTGGGATTGTGCTCATGGAGTTGGCCTTCCAGGTAAGAAAGAACAAGAAACAAAGTACGATCTCTGGGGGTTCAGGGACAGTCTTCAGAGGTGACAAAGGGAGGGATGAGGAGTGCACAGGGACATGTGATTCTTCATTTGTCCTGTCCTGCTTCTTCCATGGTCCTGCAAGACTGGGATCAGCTGGAGATGATTCTGCAGGGCTCAGAGCAGTAAGAGGTGCCTGGAGGAAGGAAAATGAAAGGCTCAGCACCAGTTAGGGTGCTCTGTGCTCAGCCACTTGTTGGCTGGTCTGGTTTGGTTCAGACAAGAGGTGAGACAGAACGTGGAGTGAGAGTGTCTGTGCCCAAGTGTGAAGTGTGAGGGCTGTGCTTCTTCCCTGGGGAGGTGCAAGGCTGTGCTCTGCTCTGCTCTGCTCACGTGCTCTCTCCTCCAGGGCTGTTACTTCTGTGTGAAGCAGTACGCGCTGGAGTGCTCGCGGATCCCCATGGGCCAGTCCGTGAACTCTCAGGTAATGGCTTTGCAGGCACAGCTGGTGCTCCTCAGGGTCAGGGGATGCTTTGTGGGGAGGAGTGATCTCTGGAACAGAATGGACATTTCAGGCATAGCAAGTTCTGGAGAGCTCTGCTCCCTCCTCATGGAAAAGCAGAGCCCCCCAGAGCCTTCTGCAGCCACATGCCCTCCATGGCGCTGCTTGAGCAGAGCTGGATTGCAGTAAAAGGGGGTGGGAGGTTTGGCAAGAGGATGACTCTTGTCCTAGCTTGGGAAGCAAGACAGAGCAGACTGGGGAGGAATAGGAGCGATTCTGGCAAAGATGACTGCTCCAGGGCAAGTCAGTGCATGGCTCTCTGCTTCCCGTGGAACAAGAAGGAAGTGGAATGAGAACAGGGATCTGTGAACGTGATTGGCTGCCCTTTGCCAGAGGAGATTACTTTCTACACCAGAAAGTTCCTTAATACCTCTGTGCCTTGCTGTACAACACTCAGGGGCTGCCTGCTCCCTTCTCCTTTGCAGGGTCAGGATGTCTCCTGCCTGTTCCCAAATGTGTTAGGTGTTTGTGTAGAGGCTGTCTGAGACAGGAGGCATGCATGACCATACTGTCCTTTCCAAGGTAGCTCTGTAGCAAGGCTGCATCGTATATATGCCAAGAGTGTCTCTCCTAAGCTTAGAGCCTTCCAGGACCTTGTCTGCAGGTTTACTGAGCCGTTCCTGGAAAGCTTGCACGTGCACAGGGCAGTGTTATGAGGCTGCATCCCACTCTGACGGCACTGGCTGTGCCACGCCTTGTCAGCCAGGCTTTGCTGACAGCAGGAGGGTATGAGGTGCCAGGTAACATTCCTGCCTTGACTCCCTGTCCCCCCTCAGCTCTCTATGCTCTTCACGGAGGAGTGTGACAAGGTGCGGGACCTCATGCACGTGCATTCGTTCAGCTACGACTTCCACTTGCGCATAGTCCACCAGTATCTGCTGGGCTCCCACATGACTCTGCGCCAAGGCTACCATCTCACCAGCTTCCTGGAGGATTTCATTGCCCATCACCCTGACATCCCCAAATTCGGCCGTAATCACGTTTTCCAAGGTGTGTAGGTCAATATGTGATCAGTCTGGGGTTGATCACTAGCACATAACTTGGCAAAAGGTTTCCAAGTCCTTAACAAACAAATCTGACCTTTGGAGTATTCAGGGAGATGACAGGGTGAGAGTGATGGGGAGGGGCTGAGCTCCAGGGGAAGTCCTTGTAGCCCTGTTGTGGAAGGGGCAGGTTGATTGCTCTGTCTCCTGGAGTAGATGGGAGGACATTGCTCTGCCCAGGTAAGAGGCACAGAATGTGTCCTGTGGTAGCAATGTATTGTTCCACTAGGCACGCTGGCCCTGCCCACCAACATGATCACTGCACACCAGCTGTACAACTACATTGCTGACCACGCCAACACCTACCACATGAAACCCCTGCGCATGGCCCGACCGGCCACGGGCAGTGACAGCAAGAAGGGAACACCAGGCACAGAGCAGAACGAGTACGCACTGGTCTCTATTTGGAACAGGTGAGTGCATCTGCTGCAAGTTCCTGGAGCTGCTGGAGATTGGTGGCAACCTGCCAGTCCCTGGGGATACTGCCCCAAGGTGCCAGCAAGGCTGACTGTTCTACACAGTGCCAGACAGCAGTTCTGGCCAGTCCTTCTGAGATGGCCAACAGCGGTGGTGTGTATGTGTGCAGGTGCATTTGACATTTCCCATGGCACTTCTGAGGAGTCCTGCTGTGTGGAATTCCCCATGCCCAATGGTTCTGTTGTGATCAGGAGCCCTGGGAGAACAAAGTGAGTCTTCCTTCATACTGATGTGCTTTTTTTATCCCAGCTCGGGCTCCTACAAGGACTCTGAAGGTCTTCGTCATCATGATGACTTCGATGTGTCCCTCCTGGTTTGTCACAGCGCAGCACCGTTTGAGGAGCAGAGTGAGGCAGAGAGACGCATGCTCCGGTGAGCACTGGGGGCCAGTGACAGCAAAGCTTCCTGGCTGGGGAGGAGGGCTCTGGGAGGGACTGGTTCTGCCTGGAATAGCACAGGCAGAGTTGTTAGTGAGTGGAGAGGATCATTGTGAGAACCTGGGCAGAGAAGCACCCCTTATGGCAGGGGCAGAGGGGCCTGTGGTTAACTTGCAGAGCAGCTGAGAGGGGAGCAGCCCTTGCCCAGGTCACAAGTGTCTCCTTGCTCCCAGTTTGCGTTTCTACGTCATCATGACGAGCCAGCGGGAGCTCTTTCCGCGGCTCACGGCCGACATGCGACGCTTCAAGAAGCTGCCGCGCTTGCAGCGGGAAGTGCTGGAGCCTGTGGTAGGCCGGGCGGCCTGGGAGGCAGCGGAGCCGGAGCCGAGCCTGGGCCGGCAGCCGTCGGCAGAGCGGGAGCTGTGGCAGGACGTGGAGGACAGCGGCGAGTTCTACGCGGGGGGCACGCAGGTCAAAGTGGGGCCAGGGCTCTTCTACACCTCTCCGCTCTTCCCCTTGCTGGCCTCCGAGGTGGCTTCAGCCCAGAAGCAGCTGAGCAGCATGGTGCAGCTGGCCAAGTGCCACTGCCGCAGGGACAACCTCTGGAAGCGCCTCTTCCTTCTGGAGCCTCTGGCTTCCGACAAGCTGAAGCTGGGCAAGCTCTCGCTGGTGGAGCTGGAGGAGCTGCTCGATGCCGTGCATGGGAAATCCATTGCAGATGTCGACCCCCAGCTGGTGAGCAGGAGGGATGGGGGCACAGTAGATAGCAGCTACTGTTCTGCTCTGGGGATGGAGTGGGGTGCCAGGTGAAGGGGCCTGCCATGCACATCTCTTCCTGCCTGGTGGGAAGATGGCTCCCAGCTGGCAAGGGAAGGGGGAGACCATGTGGACCTGTCTATAGAGAGTGAACAGCCCTCAGTCAGCACCCTCAGTGGGCTGTGAGGGTTGCATCTGATTTGGGATCTGAAGGCTGCTGTAGCATTATGGCTACTGGTGCCATGGCTAGAGCGAGGCTGAAAATTAGGCTTTTCTGTGCCTGCAGGAATGCTTCCTCACCATGACAGTCTCCTGGTACCAGAGCCTCATCAAGGTGCTGTTGAGCCGCTTTCCACAGAGCTGTCGGCACTTCCACAATGCTGAAACCGGCACCCAGTATCTGGTAAGACACAGCCCATTGCTCACCTGCAGCCTGTGTCCCTGTCCTGGGTTCTGTAGTGGCTCATTTCTAATGTGCTCTGTAACTCTCCTGACAGGTTGTGCTCAACCAGAAGTTCACAGATTGCTTCGTTCTTGTGTTTCTCGATTCTCATTCAGGAAAAACGGTGAGTCCTTGGGAGCAGAACAACAGCTATGCTGGCTTAGGCCAGGAATCTGTCTAGACTGATCCAGCAGTGCCCAAGGGCAGGTGTGCATGAGAACATGACCAGATCAAGAAGCTTGTAATGCTTCTCCTAAATATTGTCCCAACGTCTGAAGATCAGTAGCTTACGCCCATCCTGAGCTAGAAGTGGCCTTTGCATTTATTTAATTGCCCTCCATGCCTTTATTTCCTTTGGTTAATTTCTGGTTTCCATTATTTCCCTTGACTTGCAGCTCCATGAGGCAGTTGCAGTCTAGGTGAAGAACTTCCTCGGCTTATTTTTGAAGCTGTTACTGTTCTTTCCATGTGATGCCCCTTTGTTCTTGTATTAGAAAACAGTGAGCATTTGATCCTCTTTTCCTTCACAGGATTGCTTTTGGATCATTTTCTCAGCTGTCTCTCTATCCAGGCTAAGCAGTCCTTATGTATTCAGTCCAAAGTCAGATCACACTGGGTCTGGCTGGGAGGGGTCGCCAGTGCTGTGGGCTGCTCCTGCCTGGGCTGAAAGGAAGGGGATCTGCACTGTCAGGGTCCCAGCAAATCTGCAAGGGCCTTTGCCTTCAGTGAACTTGAGGGCAAAAATACTTCGCTTTCAGCTGTGCTCCCAGGCAGGGCACAGGATAGGCCACAAGGAATGCAGCTCCATATGAGAGCAGGGGATCTACAAGAGGCTTCAGTCCACAGTAAGGCTTCTGCAGAGTAACTGATGCTGCATAAAATAAATCACACTCCATCTGAAAAGCAGGTAGGGGAGACAGAAGAGGTGGCACTTGCTGGAAGGCTGCTCAGTGCCTCCTGCCACCTGATGGTCATAGTGTCACCTTGTGGTCATTGGTATGATATACCCAGACCCTCCATCCCCTCTCCCAGTGACTCTCATTTTGTAACAGAAATCCTTTGTTTTCATAACATTGTATTTTGTGCTTAGCATTCATCCCATTCTTGTGGCCTCTCAAAACTCTCTCAGGGTTGGTTTTTGGTTTTTTTTTTTTTGTGGTTTTATTTTTTGGGTTTTTTTTTGGTTTCTTTTTTGCATTATCCCAATCCTCTTTTGTATTAGTGCCTCAATTTTTATCAGCACACTCCTCATCTTTGTACCAGACTTGTTAAAGTATTAGGCAATGTGAGTCCCAAAGCCTGTCCTGAAGGAACTCTATCTGTGACCTCTCTCCAGCCTGCTTTTTCCCCTTTCAGCACTGCCATGTTCTCACCTTATAATTTTTGAGATAATTCCTATCTTTTCAGCTTACCTAAATTTCCCATGTGGCACCACATCAAATCCTTCCTGAATCTCAGATAAGATGTACTATGATTCCTTTGTCTAGAAATAATACCTTATCAAAGAGAATTTTAGCGTTAGCACATCAGTAACACTGAGCTGTGTTTCCTTCATGGTTCTGTCTCTCCCAGCCTGCTCTGAAGCCTTGCATGCTGCTGGAGTTGGGCTCACAAATCACTTCCTTTCCCCTCTTAAATAGGGTGGTGCATTTGCTATTTTGTAGTTACACAGCTCTTCTCATGTCTTTACCAGTTTGTAAGGGACCCTGGCTACTGGATGTGCTGCTTTTCAGCTCTGGAGAATATCCCATCCCTGTGTCTTGCCTCCATGATGCTGATCTTAGTGCACTGAGTCACTCACATTTTTGTTCTCCTTCAGCTCCTGCTACCTCTGCTTGCTCTCTACTCCCCTACTCCCCTCTGCCTTTGCCCTGCCTTGTCAGTACAGTCACTAATCAGAGTGGAGCAAGAAGCATTTATTTTTAGGATTGCGGTTATTACACTTAATCTCCTCTCCTTCCCCATTTGTTGCACTCCTACTCTTTCCCTTAGAAGAAGAAATTTCCCTCTAATTTCCCTGAAAGCTCCTGTTACTGTGGAGGCAGTAGGATCCCCTCCTCTCCTGTGGCTGCTGCCAGGATTGGTGTAACTGCAGATGCATGAGAGCTGGGACAGAGTGGGCAAGTCCTTGCACTGACTTTCCAGCAGAAAAATCGGGAGGAGGCTCAAACATGCTCTGTCACAGGAGGAGGCACTAGCTTAGTGCCATTGGCATTTTGAGACTTCTCCCAGTATTTGCCTAACACTGCCAAAAAAGTGTCCATGTACCTGCATAGGGACTGCACAGTGCTTGTCTGCATCCTGTCCCCTGACCCTCTCCTCCCTCTTGGCAGAGCCTCACTGTGGTTTTCCGGGAGCCGTTCCCAGTGCAGCCCCAGAACAGCGAGAGTCCTCTGCCGCAGCTTGTGTCCACCTACCATCACCTGGAGTCAGTGATCAACACCGCCTGCTTCAACCTGTGGACGGGCCTGCTCTAGCACTGGCGCCCACGTCCTGGAGCAACGCGTATTCCGACCTCGGCACGGCCGTGCCACTGGTGACCGTGGGAGGAACAGGTCTCTGGGGGGACCTGTGTGTGGGCACTGCGGGCAGCACTGCCAGTGCCACTGACCTGAGGAGCCTGGGAATGTGCACCTCAGCACTGGCTGGCTGGTATGGATGGCCCTTGTGTGCTGTTTTCAGTGGGTTTGATACTGAATGGCCTTGAACCAGACAGCAAAGGCAGGAACTTGGCTGCTGTGGTCTGGCTGAAGCAGAACAACTCTCAGGGACATAGCTTTGGCATCCATAGGTGAGTTCTGCCTGCTGGGAAGGCACTGAGAAGCATGCATGGCACCATCTTCTGCCCAGGGCAGCACTGCACAGTGGTCTAGCTTTAGGAGGAAAGACTCCTGACTGCAGGGCTGCCTGACTGGCAGTGAGGACAACTGCTTCTGACCTTTTGCTTTCCTTGGGAGAGCACGAATGGGGACAGGAAAGGTGAACTGGATCACAGGAAGGTTTTATGGAGGTGTACATTTGAGCCATTGGTGTATCTGTGAAATAAACTGAACCAGATCCCTGCTCAGTCACTCGGGCTATGGAAAGCTGCGTGTAGAGGATGCAGAGCAGCCCTGGCTACGGGGCTGGCTGGGTTTGCTCTGGAATCTTACACTTGCTCCAGAGCAGGAGCAGCAGGGCAGTCAGCCTTGAGTATCCATACACAGGCAGCTCTCAGCCTGTTACCTTGGATCAGCCAGCCTGGGAGGGGACTGCTTCCTTCACTTGGAGCCCTGCTGCAAAATCAGTGCTGGGCACTGGACAGCCTGGGAGGGGACTGCCTGCTTGACTTGCAGCCCTGCTGCAGAATCAGTGCTGGGCACTGGCAACAGCCTTCAGAATCATCAGTACCTGGAAATACAGAGTGTTCTTTCCACAACTTCAGGCACCAGCTGGAATGCTCCCCTTATTGGGGCGACAGGAAACCTCTCCCTGGACATCCCTGCAGCCTGGAAGTGAAAGTTTTCTGTGTGTCTGAAGTAATGTACAGTGGTGCGTGAGCCATCCCTAAATCTAACATGCTGCAGGTGGTGCTTGTGTAGATGAGGGTTCAGCAGCTTGGGCTGGCCCAGTAGAGCCTGGGGAAGGGAAATTACATAGATGCTTCTGACCTCACTGTAGGAAATCATCCCACCCACCACAGTCCCCTAGTCCTATAGAAGAAACGTGCTCCTCTGTTAAACCATTGCTTTGTCCTTTATTGTCACAGTTTTCTAGTTTTACTTGGCTGCCTCGATGGCCCTGCCGTCCTGCAGCCCTACGCTGTCCCAGTAGGCTTGCAGCCAGCCCAGACCTTCCAGGGTGTCTCCTGCAGTGACAGACAAGGTCTTCTGCTGCAGCTGGAGAGGCTGGAGCAGCTTCTGTTCAGGACAGAGCTTTCATCCCCAGGTAGGGACTGATATCCACTCCCTGCCCTCCCCAGGACCTGCCTGTTTTGCACAGTACCCATCCAGCTGGTCTGTGCTTGCACCTGCCCGTGGGGCTCAGACCTGCATGCCCACTCACCGTTGGGAGCATACTCGCACCCCACGTAGCCAGTGTAGCCAAGGGCCTCCAGGTGCTCGAAGATGTAGGGGAAGTTCAGCTCCCCAGGAGTGTCGGGCTCGTGCCGCCCTGGTACCTGTGCAACCTGGATATGACCTAGGGAGGGAATGGGAGAGGCCATGCCCAAGGCAGCCCTGCCTGCAGCCTTCTTTGGCCATGAGACAAGGTGGCCTAAGAGCAGCCCCACACCCCCAGCCAGCTACAGCAGAGTCTGGAGTAGGAGGGCCCCCTCTCAAAGCCACTCCTGCCCTTGGCCACAGTGGAGTTGGTCTGGGCTCAGGGTGTTACCGATGAGGGGGAAGTACATCTCCAAGTTGCGTGACAAATTGCCATCCATGATCTGGCAGTGAAAAAGGTCCTGGGGGGGAGAGTGGAAAATGGAGGGTGCAGCTCTTCAGCAGTGAGCAGTTAAGGACACCTGTGCTATGGTCCCTGTCCAACGTCCCCAAGAGGGGATAACAAGCCCATCACCACCAGAACTCCCTTGTGGCTCTGTGCAGGTTTCCTTCATGGAGAGCTTCAATGCTGACTCACCAGCTGCAGCTTCAGGTTGGGCCGTCCCACTTTCTCCAGGATGGCAGCAGCTAAGGGGGCAAGAAATGAGACACCATTGCCCCCAGGGTGGAAGCTTGCAGAGAAACCCCCTTCATCAACTATGCTCCCTCAGCATTTCCCTCCTGGTGAGGCAACCTCCTGCCTTTCAGACTTTGGAGATCCTTCTCCTCCTCTGGAGACTCCTGGTGTCTGGCTTACCTTGGTGTGGAGTGTTCAGATAGTAGCGGGGGTCAGTGATGCGGTTGTTAATAGGCTCCACAAGTCCAATCATTTCTTCCTGTAACACAGTAATGTCACCCTGTGGAGCGTCCTGCCATCTCTGCAGCAGGAAGCATAACTTCCCCATGCCAGGTTCATGGGGTTTTCCCCATCTTGGGTATCCTGAGAGCTGCACACACAAAGCAGGACCCATTCCCCATTTACCTTGGACAGGAGGTCAGCAGTGTATCTGAGATTCTCAATGAAGGTGGTTTCCATCTCACCTGCCACTGCAGCCTTGTCTGTGCCCAGGGGAACCCGCCCAGCCATCACATGAATCCTACAGGCACAGAGAGAGAATCACAGCCAGCAACTGTGAGCAGCAGGCCTGATCTAATACACCTTCCTCTGCTGCTGGAATAGGGGAGCAGGCTGGGGGGAGCAGACAGAGAAGGGAGTAAGAGGAGCTGTCGCCCCTGCAGGAGGCACACTAGTAGCCAGCAAATATGCACCATCCCACTTCAATACACAGAGACTTTGAACTTTTGACTGTGCAATTTGCCTGACAAATCACAGCCCTCTCTTTTTCCCTCTTTTGCCAACTGCCTTTAGCTCTTTGACCCTTATGCTGGAGCGTTCTTGAGAAGGGAGCCGTGCCAGGCTAATTGCATCTTTTACGGTGTCTCTGCTGTGCTGGAGTCAGCCTGGCCTCAATAAAGCAACTGTTGTGGTGTCCTGGGGGAAACGACTGGTGCAGTTGGGGAGGAAAAAGGGAGGATTATCCTGGGGACTGTTGTGTGGAGGTGGGAAGAAGAGCCTCCACTGCGAAGGGCAGGGCCAGACTCGTGCCTGGCAGCTCTGGGTCCGCTCCCAGCGAGCACAGCGGGGTCTGCCCCGAGCTGGCCCCGTCCCGGCGCAGCCGAGCAGGAGCTGCCGGCCGGGACAGGCTCCGTGACCCGGCGGCGGGAGGCAGCGCGGGGCAAAGGGCGGGCTCCGCTCGGCCGCAGTGCTGGAGCAGGAGGGGAGCA
>VZRX01017566.1:183645-235821 GCA_013398075.1 Notiomystis cincta
CGCCCGCCGCCGCTTCCAGCCGCTCCGGCAGCGTCGGGAGCTCCGGGAAGAGCCATGAGAGGTTGGCGGAGAAGTGCAGCGCCATGGCAGTCGAGCTCGGGTGGGGCGGGGGCGCACCGGGGCGGTGCTCCCGCGGCCACTCCGGAAACCCGTCCCGCGTGAGCAGCCCCGGCCCGCCCGCGGAGCGCAGCGAATCCCGATCGGCGGGGGCNGCTGCGAGTGGGGTGCGTGTCCTGTCCCGCCCGTGCCCAGGGGCTGTGCCGTGGCTGACAGAACGGGTACCGTGAGCCGTGGACGTTTTGCAGCCCCTTGTGCTGAGCTTGTTGCTGCGAGCTCCTACCCCGTGCCGGGGGAGCCCCGCGTGGTCCGACTCCTCTGTCCCTGCTGTCTGCAGCCCCAGGCAGCTGCAAGCCCCAGGAATTGGCTGTGCTTTGGGAGCCCCGCCTGGGCAGAGGTCAGCCACAGCAACAGGTGTTTGGTGGCAGGTCAAGGGCAGTGCCGGCCAAGGGGAAACAGTGGTGAAGCTACCCACTATGGAGTCTCAACTCAATTAAAGCTATTGATTAATCGATTAGAACAGGCTTGACTCAACTTCTCAGTAATAATCCAAACTGCCAATTGCAGGGAGCGGCGTCCATGTCCTCAGCACACACGTCCCCAGGACACAGGCTGCTCCCTGCCGTGCCAGGGGAGTGCCTCACCTTATACACGTCCCGTGGCCTCACTCTGTGGTGCACAGGGGTTGTCATCCTCTTCAGTCTTTCCCAGGAGGTGCCTGAGTGCAGGTGGGTGGATGGCAGAGCTGCACAGTCTTTGAAATCCTCAGAAGGAGAGGTGGCACCTGCCTGGCCTGGGGCTGCAGCCTCACTGGGTCCTTACATGTCAGAAAGGCATTCACTGAGGCCATGCATCGCCCCAGCCCTGGCAGTCCTGGTTGCATCTCCAGCTGGAGCCTGGGCCCCTGGCAGGGTCAAAGCCCAGGGTCAGTGTGTGGGAGCAGGAAAGCTTTCCTGGGTGGGGGTGTCAGTGAATAAACACAGAACTGAACCCCAGCATGTGGGTGACCTAAGCAACCAGATGGGAGTGCACAGAGCCCTTATGTAAACCTGCCCTGCCATAGCAGGCGAAGCTGAGGGCTCTGCACTGAAGCATTAATAGCATCTTTATGTCTCTGGTAATATATTGCATTGATTTTCTCGTGTTATAACTGCAGTTCCTGCATTGCAGGCCGGTGTTTTGTCACTTTACCTTGACAGGACGCAGAGGATTTACTCCCTGCCGTGGCACACGCGGCTCTGGAGCCGTGTCTCACCCTGGTGCCCGGCCTGGGCTCGGCAGCCTCTGGGTGAGGAGCCAGCACAATGAGCAGGGGGTCAGACAGCCCTGTGTCCCTGAGCAAGAGGAGGAGGGGGTCGAGTGGGGCACTGGAGAGGGAGGGCAGCTCTGTTCCAAGCATCTCTGCTGCTGCCCAGGAGTTTTATTAGCCTGAAGAAAAAGTAGCTCCTGCACATTTTATTGTCGAGCTGACATTTTGTCGCAGACCCAGCTTTGGCCTCTCTGATGGCTGGGACAGGGAGGTGGCAGTGCCTTGGGGTGCCCTGCAGTGCCAACAGCAGAAGCCAAGCCAGCCCCCCACCCCGAGCCCACTTAAGTGGGGCCACCAGTCCTCCCAGTACCCCATAAATCTTTTTTTTTTTCATTTTGCTGAAGGGAAGGTTTTATCTTTCCCCTTTATGAAACATGTTTTAATTTAAATTGACATTTCTGTATTTTAACTGCTCATCCCAGGCTCCCAGGTGGCTCAGTTGACACCCTGGGGGCCATGAGGGATGAGGTGCAGTGGGCTGGTGTGGCTGGATGGCACCATCCCACTGACAATTGTTACCCTGCCCCTCCTGGGCACCCCCAAACCTGTCCCATTCCCCCTGCACCCTGTGGCTGTGTGAGGGAATCCAGGGCTCAGGCTGGGAGGGGGCATCCCAGGCATCCCTTCTCCCCAAGCTTTCTTCTCTCCTCTAAAACACTTCAGTATTTTGCAGCCATGTTTGGATTTTGGCTTTTATAGTGAGTAAATTCTAGCCTCTTTATGTGGAGAAAAAGGCTGGGAAAAATAATCCACATGTGACCTAGCATCTTGAGGAGGCAGCTGCAGGAGCTTTGCTTGTATTAAATCTCATGATTTTTCACCAAAGACAGTCTTCCTTAAACCTACACCCTCGGGATGCAAAGGGGCCAAGAGATGAAAAGCCTCTCCACAGGATCCAGCACCAACACAGCCCCACTCCCCCACCTATGTCCCCAAGACCAGTGTATCCCCATGACAGCCGTGCCCTGAGCCCCATCACCCCCAGCCCCTGCTGGGGTGTCCCTCCCAGCTCCCCAGTGGTGGGGCAGGCTTTGCTGAGCAATGTGACCTGGCTGGCTGCACGTGTATCCCCAGCTCTCCTCCCCACCCAGAATCCCACCTGAATTTCTTGGACCTCCTTGTTTCTGTGGGTACCAGTAGGGGTTTGACTCGAGGACCTGGCACTGAAGGGAGGTGGCAGCCCCGGCGCCCTCTGAAGGACTCCTTGGTGGGATTGTCTCTCTGTCAAGTCCTCTTCTGCTTACCCTGGTCAGTGCATACTGTACAGAGTTAATTTGTTAATTAGTGTCTTTCTGCTGCTGAGCCACCTGTTTTCTGCCGTTGAAGTCTGCTGTGTCCTTCAGCCACCTTTGCTGCTCAGTGAATTTCCACCTCCTAAAATGAAGAAGCAACCTTGGCTGCTAATGATGGGGTGCAGCAAGACTGTGCCACAGCTGGGGCTTGCCTGGTCCTGTGGGATCCTCCTCTCCTGGGTCCCCTTTCTCTTCCTCCTCTTCCTCTTCTTCATCTTTGCCTTCTTCTTCTATTTCTTCTTCCTCCTCTGCTCCTTCCCCTCTATCCCTCCACTACCTCCATATCTCATGTCTTCTGTTCCCCTGTCCCCCATCCCCTCTGTCCTTCTGTCCCCTCCATTTTTCTGGTTGCAGGCACTGCACAGCACAGGGGAGATGCAGGGAAAGATGGCAGTCCCTCCCAAAGCTGTGACAAAAAATTCCTGCAGGATGCCGAGCATGTTGTCCAGCTCAGGCCTCAATTTCTTGCAGCCTCCAAAAACACATGGCTATAAGAAAATCTATATACCAAGTTATGGGGAAAAAAAGCCCGACCTTTGCCACCTTATGGCTATTCTTCATCAAGAAGGATTGAACTGGGTGCAAACATGATATAAATCCCAGCAGAGCCAAGTTAAGGACTGAGCACCCCTGCATCCCTGCAGCTCCCAGCATGGGTAGGCTCTCCATCAGCTGGCCAGGATTTTCATGCTATTCCAAGATTTCATAGGAAATTAATGAGGAGGCCAAATTCTCCTCCAGCTCTTGGAGGAGGCCGGGGCGGGCGGTGCCTGGGCCCGCTGAGCTGGCAGATGTTGTTTAACATTCCCGGCAGTAATTAATAGATGGTTTCATCACTCTTGTACAATTCAAGCATGTCGTCCTGCTTCTCTCCAAATACAGAGCAGAAATATTTGTTAAACGTGGCTGGTGTTTTCGCCTCATCATTAGTGCTCGAGTGGCTCCAGCCGCTCCAGGATTTATTGCTGTGCCAAAATTTCTTTTGGCCTCATGATGCTGCCACCATCCCTCCCTCCACTGCTGGTCCCTCCTGTCAAGAGGCTCCCTTTATCACTTTCCCTCTGATTGATGTCCTGCGGGTTGCACCCTCTCCTTTACATCATGATTATGGATTCCTCCCTTTTCCATTCATTGCACTGCGGGAGGATGGGCTTTGGCCAAACCATCTCCCCGACCAGCGGCACCCTGTGGAATTCAACCCAGAAAGAGTCTCCAGGGATCACTCCCACTACCCAGCACCCATAGTGGGATGCAGGGAAAGGGTTCCCCTGGGGGTGCTTCACCCCACAGTGTCCAGGTGGGCTGGTGAGGCTGCCCCAAGCAATGACACATGGAGGGACACAGCCTGGGCTGGGCTGGGCTCAGCACAACGATATCAAGCAGTGGCTTAGGAGCAGGGCAGAGCTGCCTTGAGGGAAGTGGCAGCCCATTAGCCAGCACCACTGGCACCCCAGGGAACCACTGCAGATACAAATGAATCAGAACCTCCCAGCTCATCATTAGTTATTAATAGTATATATTAGTTATCGGCTATTAGTTATTAATAGGAGCCTGCCAGCTTGCCAGCAGTTCATTCACCAACAAAAGCAAGCGGGTTCCCCTCAGGAGTGCCCTGTTCATGGCAGTGGCCTGGCACAGTGTCAGTCCCCATGCCCAGAGTGGGGCCACAGTGGGGACACAGGGAACAGGCACTCAGCAGGGCCCCAGTGGCCAACCTGATAGGGGAAAGCAGGGCCTGGGAGGGAAGGGGATGCTCCCACTGCGTGCCTGGCTGAGCTGAGGCTGACGAGGTGCCCGGGGTCTGAGTTCAGCCCTTCCCTGCCTGGAGGCACAGGGATCCCATGCAGCCCGGCATCTCCAGGGCACAGGCAAGCCCTGGCTCTCACTCCCTCCCACAGCCCCACAGGATGCAGTGACAGCCCCAGCAATGCCGGCCCCAGCACACTCAGCTCTGTGCCCCAAGCCCTGGGGTACAGGAGCAGGTTCTTGTGGGCCCCCTCCCCAGCACAGCCCACTGCAGCCCGGTCACCATGTTAAGCCATCTCTTAATTAACCAGGCTGATTGTAATGTGTTTTTAGGGCATTAAAATTCAATTGTGGAATTCTCCGCTGGCTGGGCTCGGAATGAATACAGAAGTTTGCCTAATTAGAGCTGACACGCAGCCGGTGGGAGAACCAGGCAAACAGCCCCGCCAGGGCTGCCCACCTCGGGTCCCTCGCCTGGCCCCAACACCCCCATCCCTGCCGCCGTGGGGGCCTGCACCGACCACCCTCGCCCTGCACCCAGCCCCTGCCCCGGGCACAGGGAGGGCAGCGCTGCCTGGCCCTGGGATCCTTGGGGACGGCCTCATCCGTGCGCCTATGCCAAACCCCTGTCCGGGCACCAGGCAAGAGCAGAAGAGATGTTTCCTTATCGGCAGCATCAGGTCTTCGTTGTCATTACTACGGCAATTATCATCTCATTTGGAGTCTTTAGCTGCCATAATCTGTCTCTTGCACTGATTTATTCCGCAGGTCTCTTCCCCAGACGTGCAGGAGGGAAAGAGTCATCAATAAGGAGTCAACGAGCTCCGTCTCCCGGGAAAGCTTCTTCCCGTCCGGACCTGAGCAGAGGTGCCCGGCGGCTGACGGTGCTCCCGGAGCAGAGCAGGGCTGTCCACACGTAGCACGGGGCTGGGACCGGACCGAAACCTGTCACTTTCCAGCACCGGTTCCCCCAAACCTGGTGCGTGTTTATTATTTCAGCCTCTGTCGGCACCAGCACACACGGGGCTGAACTGACCATGCACGCACAGGTGGGCTGGGAAGCAGAGGAAGGTGTTCACTCTTCAGGGACGGACAGACACCCCGGGGCCGCTGCGTGCGGTCGCCAGAGCTCCCTGGGCGGGGTTATCGCTCCTGCCTGGCTCTGGCGTGGCGGTGCCCGCAAAGTCCTGCTCCCGCCTCTTGTTCCTCTGCCCGCCCCTCCGTCGCTGCCAGGAGGGAGCTGTGCTGGCCGGGCGCAGGACAGGCTGCGGCTGTGCTGTGGCGCTCCAAGCTCGTGCATCCCTTGGGAAGGGCCCTGCAGTGACAGGGATGCAGTGGGAGCCATCTGCTCACACTGGCTGGCCCCACTGCCCTGACTACTGTGAGCAGCCGCCCAGCTCTCCCCATACACAGGGGACCCCAGGCACAGGGGCTGGCGGCAGCAGTCTCCTTAGCTGAGCACATGGAGCGGGACGTCATCCCTGCAGTGCCCTCAGGAGGAGGTTCCGTGTCTTCACAGTCCATGGTGCCCATCCCTGCTCCCACACGCAACCCTTGTTTGTAGCAGAGTGCCTGAGGCAATGTGGGGTCAGCGGGACAAGGGGAAGTGATGGGGTTTGGGCACAGGTAGGAAGTCACTGCCCGAGTCCCCACAGCAGAGCTGAGCCCAGCAGTGGGGCACAGTGAATTGGGGCAGGCAGGTGGCAGTGATGCCGTCGTTCCTTGCAGCTCCGTCCCCAGTTCAGTGACTCGGCTCCCATCCCACCGTTGCACCCACCGCAGCTCAACCTGCCTAATGGAATCCACTTACATGCAAAATCCCCAGAAAAAAGTGGTAATTAATGAAGTCCCTTTCATTACCATTATGCAAATGCGATTAATTTCAGCTGTTATGAATATGCAAATATTACAATTATGCTCTAATTGCCAATGTGTGTAAGGGAGTGGGCAGAATATCAAATCTCAGACCAGGGCCCAGAAGCTTTAGGGTGCAGAGTTGCTCCAGGATGTTTCAGGCTGGAGGGGGGAAGCCCAGCTAGAGGGGCTCTGCCTGCTCCCGTGGGCTCAGCAGAAGTGTATGTGAGGGCACAGGCAGCAGGAACACACATCAGCCACCATCTGCCTGTGTCATGGATCCTGCATGAGCTCCTTCTAGCCACCTCCTAGTGCTCCAGGAGAGGCCCCATACTGCATCATGACCGCTGACCCCTCTGCCAGGTAAGCCTGTCCCCAACAACACTGTCCCTCCACTTCCACTCCTGTTCAGACTCACATGAGACTGCAGGGAGGAGAAGGAAGAGGAAGAGGAAGGCTACCAGGCAACGTGGTGCTACAGGGCTGGAGGCAAATGGCAGCAGGAGGCAGAGACCTGACCCATCTCCCTGCCAGCTGAGGCGATGCCGGCCCCATGCCCACACACAGTGCCACTGCTGTTAGCAAGCCCCAGCTATGTGCCAGTGGTCCTGCTGCAATCTCAGGATGGAGCCACTGCCACCCTTGCTACAAAGGGATCCTGTCCTCTGAGCCAGCTGTGCCCTCCAGCCTTTCATTCACCCTTTAGTTGGGGCTTTGGCATGTCCCACTGCCTGGGGTGCTCTGGGCACGGTGGAGCTGGAAGTGGGGGCAGTCAGCACATCACAGGTGCCCTGGCAGGGCTGCAGCAGCCGGGCTGCGGCGATTCCCTGCATGGGGCCACGGGATGTTCAGTTTGGGGCTGTAGGGATGCCCTGCGTGGGTCTCGCTCCCGCTGGAAGGCAGGCCGCAGTCGGGGGCCGGGCCGTGCAGCCGGCAGCCAGCAGGCTGTGCTCCTGCTCCCCACAGCACTCGGCAGGAAAAGGCCGGAGCAGGGCACTGCGCGCCGCCCGCGCCGCCGCCTTTCGCCCCGTGCTCAGCCTGTCCCGAGCCAGTCCCAGCTGTGCTTGGAGCCGGTCCCAGCTGTGCCTGCAGCTGGCAAATGCACCTTTCCCGAGGCAGAGCAGCCCACATCTGCCCCAGCGCCTCCCAGCCCCGTCCTGCCATCCTTGTCCGGGCAAGCGCCCCATCCCAGCCGTCACAGCGGCCCCGGCCCCGCGGAGAGAAGAGCGGTCCCTGCCCGTGCCGGGTGGAGGCTGCTGGCCTCTGGCCGTGCTCCGTGCAGGGGCTTGGTTGTGCCACAGAGGGGGCTTGTGCCGGCTGGGGAGACCCTCTGTCCCAACAGCTGCCATTCTGTCACCCCAGCCCCCCACTGCAGCCTTTGGTCTCCTGTCCCCAGTGGTGCAGGCTGCCACCCAGGGAAGGTGGCAGAGGAGTGGGGCTGTAAGGACACTGCCCCCGCCGCAAGGACCTTAGTGCCTGCTCCCCACAGCCCCAGCGAGCCCGCCTGCACCGCCCAGCGAGGCTGATGGCTCTGGGGCTGGGGAGCCTTTTCTTCACCCACCACCACAAGTCTCTTTTCCCCAGTGGCAGAGACTGGTTGGAATATACATTCTCCCCCCTGTGCCTCCATTGTGGGACAAAGTGAGACTTCCCCGTTACTCAGGTTAGTTTGAGCACCATGTGTCTTACTGGAGGACCCCTCACAGGGAGGAGAAGCCAAGCAAGGCAGCACGTAGCGGGTAGCAGGGTGCCCAGGGGCCGGCAGGGACAGGCAGCCCCCATGCCTGCACCCAGCGGCACAGCCTGAGCTCGTCCCCAGCCCCAAATCCCCAGATCCCCCCGGCCTCTTCCCATGGGGCTCAGCTAGAAAGAGGAAAAGGAGGAGATTGAGAGGCTCCTCAGAGCTGCCTCTTGGTTTCCAAGGCGATGAGACATAATGGCTGTTCATCCCGGCAGGGTCATCCCTCTGCGCTGGAGCTCTGGAGGAAGAGGCTGGGGATCAGCTGCAGCCCGCAGCCCCGGCATGCCAGCTCCCCACTCTATCGGGACGTGCTGAGCACCCACAGCCTTGTCCCCGCCGGGGCCAGCTCTGCTCCGTGCAGGTCAGCACTGGCCAAGCACTGCTCAGGGGCACAGTTTACTTCACACAAGCTGTTCCCTGTCAGTGGCCATCAGTGCCGGGGAGGGAGCAGGATGTTTGATTCCTCCACACAGCTGCTACCGTGTCCTGCACATGCTGGTGGGGTGCCAGACTCGGGGTGACCCTCGAGGGTTTCAAACCAAGCGTGGGCCACCCATGGGTGCTGTCACCACTGTGTCCAGTGGTCCTCTAGTGATTTGCAGCAGGTGCTTGGTGTTCTAGTCCCTGGAGTATGACAAAGGCACAGTCACAGCCCTGCTCCCTGTGATGCCCCTTGTGTTTTCCCAACTAATTGAATTCAGAGAGATTTCTTCCCAGCAGTGCCAATCGATGAACCCCGTGTTATCAGCTCCCCCCACCCCCCCTCCGGCCCTTGGGATGGATATGGGCAAAGGGAAAAATTGAATTTGCGGCCATTTTCATTGGGATTTAATTGGGCAGTCTCACCTCGTTGCCTTAATCCCGGGCGCTGACGTGCGCAGCAGAGACGGCAGCTCCCCTTATTTATCACTTTTCAAATATTTGCCTCTTTGCAGTTGTGGGAAATCGATGCTCCTGCCTGTGGCATGCCGGGAGCGACCTGGCCGGGCGGCCGGGCGACTGGGGATCCATCAGCCGCTGCCATCGCTATCGACAGGGCGATTGGGGTTTAAGAGGCACTTTGATAGCAGAACCGGCACACATTAAGTGCTCGTCATCAGGGGATGATCATGACTTATTACTGCTAATTCTCCGCGCAGCGGCAGCGCTGCAGGGCTCTCCCTCGCTAATCGCCGCCCGGCTCCGTGCCGAGGCGCCGGCGGGAGGCTCCCACCGCGCTCCCCGGGGACAGGGGGCTCTGGTACCCGCTGTGCTCCCGGTTCGGCCCTCGCTGCCTTTGGCCCTCCTTGTCCCCGGGGCGCTGGAGGACTGGGGGTTTTCTCTGCCCCCTCACCACATATCCAACTCGAAGGAGGTTGAGTCCCTGCCAAGCTCCTGCCAGCCCGGATGGGATGGTGGAGGGACTGCAAAGCTCTGGTGCAGCCACAGCCACGGGTGCCTGTCCCACCCTGTCCCACTCACCCCTCGCTGAGCATTCCCAGGCCCCAGTGCTGGCTGCAGTTCCTCTGTTGTGCACCACTGCTCCCCTCGAGCCATCAGCATCCTGTTCACAGGGGGTCTCAGCTGGACAGGAAACAGGACCAGCATCTGTGAGAATGGCAGCACTGCCAAGGAATCCTGGACAGCTGATGTGTAGCCCAGGGATGGGGAACAGCTGGGCTGTATGGTGTCCACATTTCCTGCAGTCTGGAGTGGGAGGGAAACTCTTCCTGAGCTCATTCCAGGTAGCCCTCTTGGGTCACTGTCATGATAGCTTGGCTCTGGTGTCTGTTCACCTCCCTGGATCCCTCCTCCACAGGGTGCTCCAGGATCCCTGTGAAAACCTGGGCAGCCTCCAGTTCCCTGCAGAGCTACTGTGGGGCAGCCACGGAGCCCTTCTGCAGCATGGGCTCTTGCTGTGAAACCAGCCAGATTAGTGTCATCCAGCCCTGTCACTTGGAAGGTGTCCAGTAATGAGCAGCCAGAGAGAGAGGGATCCTCAGTGACAGCAAACAGACACTGCTGTCACCATGCAGTGCCTCTGGCACACCAGGGCTACCAGCTCTGTGCTGGGACTGGGACCATGGAGGCACTTCCCAGTGGGCCCATGCAAGGAATGGGAGCAGCAAGTGGTCCTGTCCTGTCCCCTCTGGGTGGGTAAGGGGGTCCCAGCCTCCCTACAGCAGCACTGAGGCGAGTGGGGAATGCTCCTGGGTTGCATAGAGGTCCCCCAGCCATGGTGCAGAGGACAAAGGTCTTGGCAGCTGCATTCCAGAGCCTTGCTGGCGTGGGGTGGGCACATGAAGGGAGGGCATGTGGAATTGGGAATGGCTCCATGCCTGGCTGCTGCAATCTTTATGGAATCCATCCATCCATGCCTCCCTCCCTTTCTTCCTCCCTTGGCTCTGTCTCTCCAGCCTGGTTTGAGCTCATGTCCTGGACTGTCCATCTTGGGGTCACACGAGGGCTGGCTGCCCTTGCATTGAGAACCCTGCTTCTAATTTCCAGCCCAAATTCTTCCATGGCCAGTTCAAACCCATCATTCCTATGCCAATGCTGTGCTCCAGCCTGGCCCTCCTGTGTGCTCATCCTCGGTGTGCTCAGAGGGAGAGAGCCTACGCCCTCCAAGTCCTGGAGGTCTCCATGGGGACACCCTCAGGTGGGCAGCTGGATGCTTGGCAGAGGGCCTGAGCCCCGTTCCCCTCCTCAGCTCCTTGTCCTGTGCCCTTGCCCTGTGTCCCCAGGTCGTGTGCCCTGCTGCCTGCCCTGATGGCTGGAAGTGTGTGCACCATGTTCCTGGAGTCACCCCTGGGGTGACAGGCTTCACCCACTCGTCCTCATTGCAGTGGGGGCTGCTCCCTCAGCCCCACAGGTATCCTTTAACAAGGGACCTAATGAAATAAAGGGGTCACACCAGGCCCATGGGGCTGCTGACATGCTGCTGACTGCCAGCTTGCCATGGCCTCAGTGCCACTGCCCCCAGTGACCCCAGCAGGGCTCCCCAGGGCTGTGCTGCCTGTCCTGGCGTGAGGAGCAGCTACCATCCCAGGATGCTCCACAAAGGGCACAGGGGCCAGCTTCCCTCCCTGCCACTGCCATGTAGGAACCCCTTTCTGGAGATGAAAGATTCAACAGAGGCTGAGCTGGGGTCTGGGGCTTTGGAGGATGGGAATTGGTTTCCCTGTTAAGAGCTGGGTTTGGCTTTTTTAGCAGCCTGTTTATGGGAACGGAACCGCCCCAGCGTGAATTATTCATGGCCCCTCACAAGCTCATTCTCAAAATATCAATTTCTCCCAGTCATGTCAAGCAGCACTTAAGCCTAAAAGCCTTGTTAAAATGAACCACTGGCCCAGTGAGCCGGGGAGGGGATGGAAGAAACCAGGAGCAGAGCTCTGCAGGGGGATCCTGCCCTTGGCCCCTGCACCCACCTCACAGGTCCTGGAGCCATGGGTCAGGAATTGCAGGAGGCGACCCGGCATGGGGTGGAGGGTTGGCATGGGGAGGGCAGGCATCACCCCGGAGGGGAGCCAGGAAGGTGATTGCAGTGCCTGGGGACGCTCCCTCAGACTCTCTCCTGGACAAGCTGCTCTTCTCAGGCAGAGGGGATATGCAGATCTCCCTGCTCTGGGCATCACGGCAGCATTTACGGAGCCACATGAGGAATTAATCAGGTGGAGGAACAGGGACAAGTGCAGGCATTCGCAGAGGGAGCTGCTGCAGCACAAACCAAGACAGCTGTGGCCGCAGATGCCACAGTGATGCTCTCCTCCCCCAGGGCTGCAGCTGGGACATTGGGTCCCCATGCATTTGCACAGAGCCCTGCTCAGCGAGTCACCCTCCCTGGCTGGGGACCATCAGTGCCAAACCCTCTGCTCGCCTGCTGCCACAGGGAGGAGGGCAGGGCAGGCAGGCTGAGGGCATCTCCAGCTACCCCAGTGGGGCAGCCCTGAGTGGCAGCAGGGACCTTGCAGGCAACAGCTGGGCTGGAGAAACACTGTTGGTAATTACTAATTAAAATGCAGATGCTCCCCAAACTGCAACTTTTAGTTTCTCTAGCAACTGCTAAATCGGAAGCAATGAGGCAGGGAAACACCAAGTGATGCTGTGGGTGCCACTGTGCTGGTGTCAGTGTAGGCAGCAGATGCTGGTCCTGCCCTGGCACACCCCAACCACACCCCACAGTCTCGTGTGGCATTTCCAGCCTCACTGCTGGGGACAGAGTTGGTGGGTGCCCCAAGCTGGACAGGGGGCTGAGCCCACAGGGGTCAGGCAGCATCCTGCCCTCCCCCTTCTTCACACAACACAGCTCCCTGCAGGCCATGGGCAGGAGGGTCTCAGCCCCCAGCAGGGCTGGATTTATTCTTTGTCACGTGCTCCAAGCCCACCACCTGCTGCATGTTTCCTCAGCCCCACTAGCCCCCAGCAGGCCTGTGCATCCTGCCCTTGCCCTGTGTTCACAGTGCTGTCAGGTGAGTGGAGAGCCCATGGCCAGACTGGGTGTCCCAAAGCAGGGGAGGGGGCTGGTTTTCCACGAAACCAACTGCTCACAGGAAGGCAAAAAAACCAAACAAATAGAAAACTCAGAGGTTAATGTGCCCTGCCCACAAAGTTGTGTTGAAATGTGTTTCAGGAAGGACACACCATTTCTCCTTAAACCTCATGTTGCAGCTTGCTCTGCTGTGCTTTTCCTGGCACCTCAGGCTGTGATGCTGCAGCAAACCATCTTCCTCCTCACTATAATTTTTCAAATCTTCTGCACACCAGGGAAGTTTTAGCAGCCTCACATTACCTGTTGCTGCAAACAGTAAATAGTTGTAGTCCCCAGGGCTTCTCCTTGGCATAGCCTTTCTCTGATGTTTCCCCATTAACAAGACCAGGTAGGGAATCTGTCCATGAGCAGGTTTTTAATCCATCTACTGTGTCCTCTTAATCCCTCATAAAACAAGTTTTTAATCAAAATGTCATGTGGCAATAAGTGAAATGCTGAAAAGAAATCCACAGTGCTCTGCTGGTGGTGCTGGTGCTGCCAGGCTGTGCTCCTGCCCAAAGAGGCAGTGGGTCTGTTGTACAGACCCGATGGGGGACATAAAGTGGGTTCCCTCCTGGCCCTTTGACATGACCCCAGATGAACCCTTCACTGTTTCACTGAGTTCAGCATCTCCCTACTTGGTCTTTGCTTTTTGCACCATCCCTTTTTCTTTGCCATCCTTGTCCAGGAGAAAGTGGCTCTGCATCCAACACGGGGCTTGGGCCATGATCCAGGTTTGGGGCACGGCTCTATTTTCCCCTCTTTTGTCTAAAGTAAAGTCTGGAGGACTCATCAGCAAGACCCCTCTGCAATGGGGTGATCTACCTGCACCCACAGAGCTGCCCCTGCTGCCCTGCACCTGTGGCTCTTGCCACATTCCCTGCTGCTGCAGGGCTGTGGGTCACCTGCCCACTGGCATTATCAGCACTGAAGTGGGTGCCACAGGGTCTGCCCAGGTGCCCTGGGTGGGAGGATGTCAGCATGTGACAGTGTGATCATCTCCATGGCAACAGGCTGTGACAGCACCAGCACCGTTTGCTGCTCCACGGTGCTGGTGCCGGCGCCTGGCCCAGCAGTGTGTTCTTCCCGGAGGGAGCAGCAGGGCACGGGCACCTTCTGCTGATGGCAGGGTCATGGGCACGCTGCCATGAGCCTGAGATCCACCTGAGCAAACCCACAGCCGGTCCCTGACCACCTCTGGGGACGTGGGGCAGAGCTGTGCCCACAGCTGGCTCAGTGGAGCTGTGTGGGAGCCAGGGACCACCTTGCCCACCCTTAGCTCTGCAGTGTGGGCAGAAGCCACTCAGGAGCACGACAACACAGTGGGTGCCACAGCTGTGCCACCAGCATGAACCCCCATCCCTGGCAGGCATAGGACAAGGCAGCATCCCTGTGTGCCCTGCACCCTTTCCCAAATCAAGGCACTGATATGCAGACACTGAGCACAGCACTCCTGTTCCAAACAGAGCAGGAGGAGCCAGCTCTAAGCTCTGGTCCATTGGGGCCTGGCAGCTCCCACTCCTTCTCCTCCTGCGATTCTGCAGCCCACACTGTGCCCAGGGTGAGCATCCAAGGGCCATGGGCTGGAGCTGAGCATGGCAGGGGCTTCATGGCCAGCTGGGAACATGACAGGTGAGGAGGGACAGAGGGCAGGTGACCAGCACGTGATGCTCAGCCTTGCTCCCCTCCCCAGCACGCCTGTTGCTCAGAGAGACCTGCCAGCAAGAATGGAGTGGGCACTTAATCTCCCCCTGTAAGTTTAATTAATGGGCTGCAGCACTCATTCTGTGCTGCTGCCTTAATTGGTACAAGCTGCAAACGCTGTGGAGCCTGGAAAAAAACATTTGGAAATGAAAAATATATTAAGCAGGAAACAGATCAATGGTTCTTAATGAAGCTGATTCGGGGGCTGCCTGTCATCGAGGGGCCAGGGCCTGAGAGACACAGCTGCTGCCCAGGCTCCACGGAGCGGCACCTGCCCTCCTTAGTGAAATGAGCAGCCCTCAGGACCAGAGCATCAGCCCCACTCCTGTCTGGGAGAGTCCTCTGGGGCTGTACCTGGTCTGAGGGGTGGCTGTGAGGCTATGGGGCTCTTCCCCTACATTTTTGGGGGCAGCTTGAAATTTCTATGCAGCCCTGCTCAGCTGGAGCCCCTTTCCACCTCTGCACAGCTGGAGAGGCACTCCAGGCACGGCTGGAAAATCACTTCTGCACATCTTCAGCCCCTGGAATGGCTGTAAAGACCACTCAGAGCACAGCTGGAAGGGTAATCTCAGCACAGCTGGCCATGTGGGGCTGCCCCAAGAGCACATCCAGTCCCAAGGGCCCAGAGTGGGATTGCTGAGGGCTGTGAGCAGAGCTGGTCATGTTTCACTATGGTGCTTTAATGGTAATTTCTCCCTTTGCATGGGGCAGGGGCATGGCTGGGCTGGGCCCCCATGAGGGGGCCAGGGGTGCAGAGCTGTGCTGAGGGCTGTAATTGCCTCAGCTGTGCACAGAACATTAGCTGTGCTTCCCAGATATTTACACAGGGGAAAACAAAGTCATAACTCACCAAATAAATAATCTCCCAGGCGCGGCACTTAGGGAGCAGGTGCCCCCTTGCACTCATGCAGCTGGCCCAGAGCAGAGCATCCTCCACCATCCCCTGGGGGCTGGCAGGACCCCTCAGGCCACGTGCCGAGGGGCAGAGAGGGTGCCCAGTGAGCTGGGGGGTGTCACAGGTGCTGGGATGCAGCAGTGCAATCCTCCCCACTGAGGGCAGAGGCGTGAGACACCAAGGACTGGCTGCAGACAGCAACACGTCCCAGCTCTTGTGCAGCTTAGGATAGCTCCTGGACCTCCAAAGCCGTGGGGCCAAGGGAGCCCAGATGCCTGGGTTGTACACCCACATGTACACCCCAAGAGCTGCCCAGAGTCCCAGCCCATGAGACCTATAAATCTCCCTGAGCCTTGCGTGGGAACAGAATGCCACATGGGAAATGGGGAACTCAGCACTGGCCCGTTTCACACAATACATTTCATTTAATATTTGGCATTTCACTTCATTTACTTGACAGCCAGCTAACAAATTAGCACGGCATGGTATCAATAGCTCCAGACTGTGTGGATTAAAATCTGTTTAACCAATAGATCCGAAGAATAAAATAGTGAATGAGAGCAACGTGGCTGCAAGAGCTGGGACTCCGCTGGGGCTTCAGCACAGCTGGGAGAAGAGCAAACTGTGCTCTGACATCCAAGGGGGCTCAGCCACACAGTGACCAAGTAGGAGGACCCTGTAGCTCCCAGTGCTGGCAGGAGCAAGGAGGACCCCAGCATAGCTTGGTCCAGCTGTGAGCAGGGAGCTGTGGGGATGAGCAGCCCCTCCCTGCCCCTTGGCTGCCCTGCTCGTTTGGCAGTAGGCTGGGGTCTGCAGGGACCACTTTGATTTCCTGATGCTAAATCCCAGACCCACTAATGTGATTGCCAACAGCATGTGGCCCCTAATAGGGAAAGTACCCTGCAGCCTGCCTGCCTGCCTGGTACAAATTGCAAATCTTGTTATGGGGTTGTGTCCAGATTTTTAACACGATAATCGCTCCCCTGCTCAATTATGCCTCTGGCTCAGTGTCCTGATGGTCCCCAAGAAAGGGTTAAGCAGCTGCACTCTGCCTGCTCAGGGGGCAGAGATGGGGAGGGCACAGGTTGTTTATGGGAACCCCAATCATGATGCCCCAGGGTCCCCAGAGCTGCCCTTTGGTGGCAGTAGCCCCACAGGGTCCCCAGTGATTCCTGGCTGGGGAATGCTGGCTATGCTGCCTCACACATGGCCCCTGCTCCATGGCTGGGTCCTGGTGCTAATCCCAGGGCTGGGCAGCAGCAGATGAAGCCCAGTCCTGCATTAGTTTCTCTCCCACCAGCCTCAGGCATGGCCACGCTGCTCCCAGTTGGCCACACAAAGGCTGCTCCTCACAGTGTCTAGTTAGAAAAGAGAGAGGAAAAATGGATAAATAATTTAAAACATGAAATCCCTTGCACCTCTTTAATGCTTTGCACTTTCAAGGCCCAGTGTGCCCATTAATTAATGAATCACATCAAACGCGCTCTCGCCTCGCATCTCGCCTGGTCTTGCTGTCCCTGCTGTCCCCAGCCCTTCCCAGGTCCCCTGGCATGTCACCAGCAACCCCTTCCCAGCTTGGGGTTTTGTGTAGCAGCCCTGGCCTGGACAGTGCAGTGCTGGGGTGCCCACAGGCTCCCCGTGACATCCCCATGCTGTGGGGTCTGTCCCTTGCTGCTCCCATTGTCCCTGGGATTACTGGTGGGTGCTGTAGTGGAGGGATGGTGAGACTGTCACATTTCGGCTGACTTTACATATTCATCACTCAGTATCTTTTTCAAGCTTTTGAGAGTGTTACGGAATTGAGACCACGTAAGTACAGGGATCATTTTCCTTCTCCCACCTCCAAAACGCAGTCACCCTGCAACAGGGTGTAATAGCTGTTTAGCAACATGCAGGGATGTTACTCAGCAGGGGGAGAAGGATCCCACGTCCCTGAAAGGTGATGGATGCGTAAGTGTAAATTACTCCATCCGAGTATTTACTGCAGAAGCGATGAGCTGGGCCACGGGGGTCGTGCTCAGCCCCCACTGTGCTGCACGCTGCTCTCAGCTCCGCTGCTCCTCCCCAGCCCTGCCGCCTCGGGAGCCACCCCTGCTCCCAGGGGACGCACAGCCAGCCCTGCCCCGGTGTCACAGCCCGCACGGGTGCTGGGTGTCCCCGGCCCTGGTGCAGGCAGGGCAGCAGGAACAGGCAGGGCTGCTGCCCACGGGCAGCCCCGGGTGTGTGCCCGCTGCCTGCAGTGCCACGGGACAAGTGGGGTTTAGTCCAAACAAAGAGGTGTTTTCAGAAGGCTGAAATTAATAACACAAACCCTAATTTAAAATTATATTAGGCTATCAATTACTCCCCAAGCGTCCAAGAGCTCCGCTGCCAGCATCAAATTGCCAGCTGTGATAAATGGTTTTATTGGAATTTCATAAGGTCTGAATTATTTGCAGATAGAAAATTTTCATAGATTAATTAAAATTTTGTAACAAGCTGAAGTGGTTTGTGGCAATCCCCCTCATGAGTGGCCTAGGGCAGGGTTGGGACTCTCATTTCCCCAGGTTGTCCCCAGGCATCACCATGGCAGGCATGGCCTTGCTGGTGCCATGGGAGCATTACAAGGAAAAATCTCGTGTGTTTGGCAAATTGGAAGAGACAATCATCAAAACCTGAGTGGCCGGATGATTACAACGTGGTTGGCCTGAGCCAGGACTATCCAGCCTCATTTGCTGTATTAGAGTTCTTCTAATACTTCAGTAAAGAGTGAGTAGAGGAAAAACCACTTGACAGTTTATTCAGATTTTCAAAAGGCCTTTTGACAAGATCCTGCACAGGAGGTTACTATAGAAATTAAGTTGTCGTGGAGCGAGAGGCAAAGTATTGCCATGGATCAAAGGCTCACCAAGAGAGAGAAAACAGAGGAGGAATAAATGGGCAGTTGTCATCCCAGCACAGGGCAGCTGCGGGGGCTTGCAGGCTCTGCCACGGCCCTGTGTCCTTAACATATCTGTGGGGTGTCTGGGGAGAGGCAGCAGCACTGAGAGACGCGACGTGGGAGCTCCAGGAGGTCTGAGGCTGCTGCAGGTGGGAGGTGCAGTGTGGGCAGGCAGCTCATGGCCGAGCTGCAGCACTCGCCCGCCCAGCCCTGCTGGTTCTTGGGGCACACCCCGGGCACAGCAGCAGCAGCAGCAGCAGCAGCAGCAGCAGCAGCAGCTTCTCCCAGCGCCTGGGCTGCTAACAGGACACACTCCCAGGGCTGGTACCTGCCTGGGGAGATGGGCGAGGTTCAGTTTAGCGGGCACACAGGCTGGCAGTGCCATGCTGCCAGCAGTGCTGTCTTGTCCCTGGAATCCCCCTCTGCCCTGGCAGTGTCCAGAGGGGAGAGGCTCTTCACCCAGAGCTGCTGCTGCCCATGGAGCAGAGCCATGGGCCCCCAGGCTCAGGGCACACCTCTGTCTGCCCGTGGCACGACGGTGAGTGGGACACATCTGGGGAGGCCATGACCCCCAGCTCCTCCACAGGACCCTTTTTTTTGCATGTGTGGCTCCCAGGTACAAGGAGCAAAGGGGGATTTACACTCTGACAGGCAAAGCCAAGCCACACAAGCAAGAACATGATGGGTGACTCTGAGTCACACACACCCCCCCAGATGAGGTGTCCAGAGAGGTGATGAGGTGGGGATGAGAGGTGGGGTGTGCTCTAGGGGGTGCCCAGCCCACCCTCACCATGCAGACAGAGTTCAACAGGGCTTTGGGACATGGCTGCCCCATCCCACCTCCCGTCCCCGTCCCCACAGGCCCCCCTGGCAACCAAGGACCGTGCAGGGTCAGCACTGGCGCCGAGCTCCTGCCTCTCCCCCGCCGAGGAGAACCTGTTCAGCAGGAAAGGGGCCCCACAGTGCCTATGTGCAGATAAGGGAGGGAATGTAAACACCCTCCCAGCTCCGGCATCCCAGCTATCTGAAGTAGCAAATGCCTCCAGAGCAAATTCCTCCCGCTCTGCCTCCTGCATCAACTGGGGGGGCCTCGAGATCTGCAGGGACGTGTCCACCCCTTGCTGTCCTGCAGCCCCCCATTTTCATTCACCCCACACACCTGTTTGCCCCCTTCACCTCTACCTGACACTTCCCTGGCTCCCTGGGAGCTTCCCAGACCACCCCACACTGTCAGCCCATCCCTCCAGGAGGATGAAGAGTGGTGGTAGTCCCCCCCTGCTCTGGCAGCCTCAGCCTCCTACTCAGACCGGTTTTGCCAGACGAAATATCTCTGCCATGCGACCCTGCCAGCAGTCAAAGAGAATTTCTCACTGATTTCAGCACTTCTCACCAATTTTGGCAGCTGGAGAACAACCATGCTGAGGTAACAGAGCCCTTGGAAGAGGCTTGGGGGGTTTCAAGGCACCCCAGTATGGGGCACTCAGCATGGCTGCCTGGTGCTTTGGCTGATATCAGACAATAAAACTCTTCTCCCCCTTCCAAAATTTGTAAATGCAGCTGCTGTTTGCTCCCTTTCTGCATTTTGTGGGCTGAGGGGGCAGCCCTGCTGTGACCCTAGGGGATGCTGCAGGGTGTTGGGAGGAGCCACTGTCCCCACTGCTTCCTTTCTCACCTGTCTTTGGGCTCGGTGCCCCTCTTGTCCCCCTCAGCATCAGCTGCAGCTGCTCAAGCTGCTGCCTTGTGACCATGTGCTGCTCAGCAGGGATGGATGCAGGCAGGGATGCTGGCAGCAGGTTGCAAACTGGGAGCACTGGGAGAAGGAAAATGCACTGGGGACATGGTGGCAGAGCCCCCGGGAAGGAGAGAGGAGGGCACTTGAAGGGATGTGGAGCCACAGAAGCCAGGAGTGCTCGAGCTCGCATCACAGCATCCCAGAATGCTGCATCTGCAGCGAGAGACTCCCAGAGAACCTGTTGATATGGCAACCCTGCACGGGAGTGCCCGTCCCGCTCGCCTCTGCTTCCCCTCCCCGTGCCCTCCGCAGCGGCACTCCCGGAGCCCTGCAGCGTCCCCAGCCAGCATCATCCCTGGGGGCCACACCTGGGCCACACAGCTCCTGCTCGAGGGGGTGAAAGACAGCCAGATGAAGCAACATGCTGCACACAGTGGAAAAATCATCCCAGCGTTCTCAGACAATGCAGGGCTTTCAATTGTCTTCTGGAGAGGAGACCCCGATGTCTCTGTGGGCTCCTCTCTGCAGTGCCAGTGATGCTCACAAAAACCATGAGGAGAGGGATGGATGGATAATGAACAGAAACCACTCCAAAAAGGGGTGCTAGTGCAGCAGAGCCATGGAATGAGCAGTGCAGCCAGTGGCTACTCTGGCTCAGTGAGGGACTGAGCACCATCCAGGTGGGGTGACAAGCTGTGACTTCTAGTTGAGAAGAAATTCAGTAGCCTGCAAGTCTCCAGTATTCACCATGTCTCTCAAAACAAGGAGAGCACCTGTATTAGTTGGCTTGGCATTTTTAAAATCAAGTAAATACTTTCTCATGACACAGATTTAAACTGCAGACTCATGGGTCTGGTGGGGGCAGAAGGGGATCAGTCCCCACCTCCCTATGTTGGCCCTTTTTCTGTGTGTGACAGCACTGGCAGTGCCCACTGGCTTCACCCAGCCCTGTTTGGCTGCTTTCCCATCCACACTCTTCCACAAATCCACCACTGGAGCCAGTTGCAGGTCAGCCCTTTTCCAAGGCTCTATGTGATATGGGCACTGTTGGGCAGAGCCCCTTCCATCCCCCCGCTTATCTTTGGAAATGTGAGAAGTTTTACTGACTATGAAACATCACTGCACAGTGAAAATCTCCCCTGTCCTGCCCTGTCAATGTTTAGGGGTTCTGGTGGGGCAGAAGCATCCCCATGGCAACCACCACTGGAATTTGGGAACATTCTCACAAGGTTCCAGAGAAGCAGGTGACAAACACTGCTGGACACATCAGACATCCATTTCTCAGCAGCCAGCACTGATGCTGGAGGGGTCTGGGTGCAGGGGGACAGCCCGCTGGCACCACCAGCTCTCAGGTCTGCTTTGGAAAAGGTGGGAGTCACTGGTGACCACAGATTCTGGTTCTTTAAAATCAAATGGTACTTAAAATTAAATCTCTTTGCTGGTAACTGAAATTTGATGGATGAAAGGCATTTCTCCACATTTTCAAGTGATTTTTTTGGTGGCAGCTCTGCCATTGGCCTCCTCACCCTCACCGTGTGTCAGCCCCAAACTGTGATGGCCAAGCTGCCTTCAGGAATGCACAGGGCACCCTCACTGTGACCCCTGGGAAAGGTGAGCACAGACAGCAAGCAAGGAATTGCTATGAGATGTAATTAAGCCAGACAAGGAGCAATTCCTCACTGCAGAGCTGCGGTGGGCTGCTTTATAGTGTGATTCAGATCCACTTCAAGAGCTGCTGAGCCTTTAATCCCACCCGCTAATCCCCTACCTGAACCTTTACCTTCATTTTCCAAGGACTTTGGTGCCTTATCACAGCAGGGTGGTCTCTTCAGAGGGACCCCCTGAAGTCTGGTGCCTCCAGCAGTCCCTTTTGTAAGGGCCAGAGCCAGTGTTGACATAGTGCAAATGTTTCTCTGTGGCGTGGGGGGACAGGCCTGTGTGCCCAAGTTCCAGCATAGCCCCAGCATCTGCAGCGATGCTTGAGCTGCAGCCAGTGGTCTTCCCTCCCCATGGGCTTGTTTTCTGCCTCCCCTTGACCTGCTGTGTTTCATCCCAGGCATGTTCTGGCAGCTTGAGAGCACCCAAGGAGCCACACAGAGGCATCCCCCAGGTGTGGGTCTCCAAAGGCTGTTTGTGCAGCCGGTGCTGATGCAGCACAACACAGCCCTGGCACAGAGACCACCGGCTCGTGCCAGAGGGCTTCTCCTTGCTGGAAAAACAACTTGGATGAAAGGTGGGATGGGTCCCTGCCAGAAACCCCAGCAGTGTGGCTGGCTGGTGAATCCCAGCTTGGTTTGCCCTTGACCTCCTGCAGGCGCCGGGGGCTGTAGAGAAAGCGGCTCCTCAGGAGCACCCAGGGGCGAAGCTGTGGCCCTGCGCAGCGCCGGGAGGCAGGACGGGGTGAGGCACGCAGGCAGCAGGGGCTCTGGCACAGCCCTCGGGAGGGCATGGCACCGCAGGGATGACCTTCAGGAGCGGTGGCAGGATCAGCTGGCAGCCCTGCAGAGGGAGGCCGAGCGAGGAGGCCATGAGGAGTGTCGGATGTCGGCGATGCCGTTTCACGGGGCCCGCCTGTCTCCGCACCTGGTGAATTATTAACGCGCTCCGTGGTGCTGCTGAGGGCACAGCCAGGCTGGCCCGGCACCGCCGCTCTGCTCCCAGCCCAAGCACAGCCCTTCCTGCAGCAGCCCCCACTGACTGTGGCATAGCAGCAAGGCAACCCTTGGAGCAGGGAATCCCACATCCCACAGAATTGCTGTGCCACCAGCCAGGGACAACACACGTTCACAATAACGCCTCTCTTTTCTCCCCTGCAGACTTGTGCCTTTTTTCTCTTCTCTCCTCCTGGCTTTGCCATATGCAATAAGGAGTAAATAAAGAACACTGATGTAAAAAAAAAAAAAAAAAAAAATCAAGGGAAAGTCTGGGAATCCCTTCCCTGCGATCTCACTCACACCAGCCTCGGGACTCTGGTGTTCCCTGAATGTGTGGTTTGCAGGGCTGAGGGACTGCCTGCTCTGAGCCCTTGATGCTGCAGCCAGGAGGAATTAAGGGAGAGCCAGGAAAGCACCATCGAGCCCAGCTGCTGTGACAGCACGGGGATACCGCTCCAGCCAGGATGGGAACTAGAGGAGAGGGGTGACTTGGAGAGGCACAAGAGGTGACTTCCACTCTAAGACAGGCATCCAAAGCTCTGTTTGCATGTTTGTTTTCCTCTAACAAGTCTCATATGACCCCTAGTTTGGCTTTCAGCTGCTTTTTGAGTGGCTGGTGAGAAAAGAATAAAAGATTTCTGAATTTCAATAAAAGCCCCCTTATCTCATCCCTCTCCATCAAGGCTGCTCCACATTCTCTGCCTTCCAGGCTCAGTGATTTACATGGTAATGGCCTCTTCAGCCCAGGGTCAGATGGGGAATTTCACTGGAGCCAGACTGCCGGCTTGGCCTTGAGGCAGAGGGCAAGGACCAGGGTTCTGCCCCAGCACCCTGCCAGCAGCAAGGGTCGGCAGGGAACCAGGCTGGTGAGTGCAGGGGGAGGCATGGGAGAGCCCTGGCCGTGGGCTGAGGGGTGCCCCAAGGGCCCCCAGCACTCCAGGGTGTGTGGGGTGTGTTCATGGCCGAGCCTCCTGGCGGGACCGCTGGAGCTTGGCTCGGAGCGCTGCTTCTTCCCTGCTCGTGCCAGATGGTGGCTGGTGCAGAAAGGCAGAAATGTTTAGTAGATATTTCTGTTCTGTATTTGGAATGAAGCAGGAGGATATATTCATCTCCAGATGATACTGTGGATGGAATATAAATCCTGCCATCTGTAACAATGGGGGATGTGAGGCATGATCTCCTCGAATTCAGCATTTGCAGATCATCCAGACAGCTGATGCTCAAGAGTCTAGAAGGAGCTAGCTCAAGCCAACGCCACAGCTTAATAGATCTTAGAAAAATGGTCAAATTCCAAAAGACTAGAGAAATGTCAGTGTAGTTCCAGTGTTTAGAAAAATTTAAAGGCACAGCCCAGAGACCCATACGTGAACTGGTTGGTTCATGTCTTTTTGTGGGGTCTTTTTTTGGACAATCTTATAGGTCTGATTGATGAAGGCAAGTGTAGAATTCTAGCAAACCAGAATTCCTCAAAGCATTTTGCTGATTACTACATGACATTTGGAATGCAAAAACCCACACTACAGAAGGAATTATCAGAGCACAAACTAAATGAACTAAAACCTGTCTCAGATCTCACCATGTGGTGGCTGTTGGGGAGACCTCAGAGGATGGAGGTGTCCCCAGTGAGGTCTCTTGGGGGAATCTGTTCCCATTTCAACAGTGTGTATGTTTTTATCCAGTGGTCAACCTGTCCATAAAAAAGCTGTGATGGAGAAGTCTGCAGGTGATGCAGTGACTGGTAGGGATGTTAATAATGAGCAGGCCATATTGCTGCTCTAGGATCTTCTGAATTGCCCTGTAAAATGGCCAGAAGCCAACTAAATGCATTTTAATACGTGTGTATGCAAGTGAAGGCAGCTGGGAACAAAGACTGCAGCCTTTATCACTAGGATGGGGCTTGGAAAGCTGTGACAGAATGTGGCTCAGGAACGATTTCAGGTAACTGACTCCACATGAGCTCTCATTTCAACAGCATGCTGAAAGCATCCAGCATCTTCCTTGAATATATAACAGGAGAGTATCAAACAAAAGCAGGGGAGCATCTCGACTCTTCACATTCCTGTTGAAATGATTACTATGGGTATTATTGGCAACTTGGGTGTCCAGAATTAAAAAGGTCACCAAAAGTCAGGAAAGGAAAGCCATATATGCTATCCAGGCATCAGGAAACAAGCTCTGGTACAAGAGTGCAATGGTACAAACTCCTCAGTTTGCTGAAAAGAAGATTGAGGAATGCTCCAGCCTCAGCCAGAAATGTTCCTGACAGTTCAGCAGTCTCTGTCTCACAGAGGAGCAACAAGATCTGAAGGCTGAAGCAGCAGTTAGAAAAATTCAGTCTGGAAAGGAAATACAAGATGCTAGCAGGAGGGCAGGAGTGTGGGATCAGCTACCTAGAAGACAGCAGTTTTACCAATTTCACAACCAATTCCTTTGTGTGAGATAAGTAAATCCAGATTCTAGGGAGGCTCCACAGCCTCGTGGTGCACAAGCCCTTCTGAACCCAGGGGTGCTTCAGCTGTCCCAGGGACACCAGGACTGCTTGTGCTGGCCTCCACATGTTCATGGCCTGCATGCACAGAGGCAGGAGGTGGCTCAGGACTGATTTTGTTTCCCTCTCTCCCTTCTTTCTCAGGATGTTGAGTCCAGCTCAGCAGGGCTGGGCAGCTGCTCAGGACACTGGAGTTGGATCCCTAAGCTGAGCCTCGAGCCCATAGCAGCACACTTTGTGCCTACCCCTACCCAAGCACCTCTCCAAGCATCCTGCTTCTCTCTGAAAGACAGAAGTGTCTCATTTGGGGAAAAAATGCTGTGGATATAAAGCAATGTCTCTTCCTTAGTGATTTTGGGTTGGGTTGGTGGTTTGGGGTTTTTTTGGTTGTTTTTTCTTTTTTTTTTTAATTACAAAAATATATCTATTTCTTTGAAATAAAAAGTTTGGAAGTTTGGTGTGTTATTTTATTTCCCCTGCCTCTTCTCCCATCTCTTTCCCGTTAGTTGTTCCTGCTCTGGAGTGGAGCAGAAGGATAGTGGGTGGGGACTGCCTTATGACTTTTCCCTTTCTAGCTGGAACAGGGCCAAACTTCTTCAACTTTGGAAAAGTGACAAGAGAGAGAGAAAAAAAAAAAAAAAAAAGCAGCACTAATTCTGGTGATCTGAAATGGCAGAATAAGAAAAACAGGGGTTTGGGGTGGGTTGAGTTTCTTCCTAAAGAAGAAAATGAGAGTGGGTAAAGTAAAATCCATAAACACACAGGTGGAGAGAATGTGACAAAAAGAGGGAGGGTGCACAGAGATATCAGATTTTGGAAATGGAAACAAATTAAGGAAAAGATTTCATTGGAACCAAGCAAAAGAGTAATAAGATTTTTCAGGAAGTTGCTTTTCCATTTTTCTCTGTTTGGGCAACAGCTAGAGCCCTGTCAGGAGCACAGTCACATCCCTTCAGGGAATGAGCTCCTGATCTTTGCCAGGGGCATCTCCTGGAGATCCTCTGCACCAGGCAGCCCTCAGCAAGGGGAGGGTTCAAGGGCCCAAAGGAAGTGTCTTCCTCCTTCTGTGCATGTGGATTTCTGAGTCTGCACAGACAAGAAAATGTGGCTGTGATGAGATTTGGAAACTTAGAGGAGACTTAGTGAGGGAAGAAGCAAAATATGTCAGAGCTGTCTCTGCATTGAGGCTGGAAACCAAGGGAATAGGCAGGAGGAATGAGAAGTTCTCATGCATGAAGTCAATTGTGATTTGGCTGGCATTGCAGAGGTCTGGGGGGAGGGTATGTGACAGAAATACCAGTGGGACCCTGTGCAGAGGAGCCACAGGGAGTAGCACTGGCCTGCCAACCCCCCCACGATCAGGCAGGCCTGAGAGGGGGAATTAGCAGAATCCTGGGGAAGACAGCAAAGGCAGCTGCCACCATTGCAGCCATGGAACCCTTTTGCACCAGGATGGAGCCTTGGTGCTGATCATGGCACATGGGAGGCTCTGACGTTGTTTAGAAGAAAAGCTCATTTTTATTCATAATTAATTGCAATGCAGATTAGTGGATGCACATGTGATGGCTTAAACCTTAAAGCTCAAACACAGGATTGTTGAAAACTTAGTGACTCATTAATAACAGACAGACTTGTATGGAGAGGATCATTAAGTAAATGAGTTACAGAAGGCTGAGAAGGCTGCAATAACCTAAACCTCAGCCAGAGGCTTTTGGGGTGAAATTCAGCATGGGCAGCAGGTCGGCTGATGGGGTGTGCACTGCTCTTGCCTAGAGATGGGGGATGAAAAGGCTGGCAGGCACCAGCAGGGCTCTAAATCCCTCTCTGCAGAATAAGCAGCTATTTATATTGCATAGTTTCCAAAACAAAAGGCTAAAAGTGAAGAAAAGAAGGGAGGAATAAGACGTTTTCTGACAGGTGGGAGTCCCTGTTTGCTAAGTTTTGTTGGAAACACAAGGCAAAAATCATATTATGTTTAGTCAAATATGTCACAAATTATGCAGAAAATAATTCTGTCTGGTAGTGGCAGAGTTGTGCCAGGGTGCTTTCTGGCAGAGAGGGTAGAGACAAGATTGCACATGCAGTGAATGTCAGCAGAGCAAACCCTTGTACAGGGGTAAGTATGTTCAAGTGAGTGGTCAAACTTTACAGAGAAAAGAATGAGAAACGGGTGTGCAGCCACCAGAAGTTGGCAACGTTGCCAAGCACTAAAACCCTTGCCTCCATCCACCCAAAATATCACAAATTTGGCATTGTCTTCCAGCTTCTGAGAAGGCCGTTGCATCAGGTTTTAATGCCCTTCTCTGAAGTTTTGTGGGATATTAACTAATTTCCCTCCCTTACAAGATAAAATAAATTGGCCAGAACTGAGGAATACATGGGTTTATGGAAGTATCCTTGAAACTGGAGCCCTGGGCAATGCTGTGCTGAGCCAGGCCTGCCCTGAGGCACAGGTGAGTGCAGCAGGTGATGGGCGTGGGGTGATGGGCTGAGAACCTCCTGAGGGGGACTGGGGAAAGGCACAAACCACTTTGGAAATCACTGTTTGAAAGCAGTACAGGGTGCTACAGTAATGGGAATTAATCAAGAGCCTATAACAAAGACTGCTTTGCATTTAGAATGTAAAAAAGAACAATAGCACACAACACTGTTTGTCGTTAAACAAGCACCAGATAATGCATTTCCAACAATTCTATCCAGAGGCACCACTTGAGAACCTCTCCTAATTGTGAACTTAGAAATATTTTTATTGTAAATGCCACAGGATGACATATAGGGAGACATGCACCCTGTGCCACTCCACACTCTTTGTGACAGTCGAGTCCCACTTTAGTTTAAAAGCTGGTGCACAGAATGTCATTTACATTAAAAAAAAATCATCTGCAAAGAAGGAGAAACATTTGCTATAATAGGCTTATCCTGGGAGGGTTCTCAGATATCTGGTTGGACTGAGGAGGTCTGGAAAGGGAATACCACATTAAACTCCAAAGATCGGTTACTTCAATGACCTCTCCAAACCAAAAAAAAAAAACCAAAAAAACCCCCACTTTTAAAGGGTAAAGCAAAATGTGACACCAGATAGAAAATCTGGGAGCTGTTGAAAGAAGAAAAAATTTCAGATGGAGCTAATTCTGTATCTGTCACTGCCGAGGCAGCTTAAGGAGGGAGATGCTTTGGTTTACATTATTTAAATGCAGCTGCAACACATGAACACTGCTCTGTGAAACCACTGTATGACAGGCAGATTCCCAGCAAAAGGGGAAAAAATCACTGTGAAATGAAGGGCATTTGCTTCAGCAAATAAACTGTGAAGAGACAAGCTTAAATCTAACTTCAACAAGATCTTTAATATGCTATTTGGATGTTGTAAGGGTATGAGAATGCCCTTTGATATTAGTCCTGCTTCTGAGGTATTTCACACAGTAATTGCCTACATCTTTAAGCTACAATGTATTGAAGCTATGGTGATTGCTATTTTAAATTGGACGATGGTTCTAAAAAAGCAGAACCAAAGAGCCAGGCAAGAACCGGAGAGAGCGGGGGAGACACTTCAGAATGAACTTTAAAAGGTCAAAATTTGGTCTAGCAGAATTACCTGCACTGTCTCTGAGCTGAGCTATGATGGCTTTGTTGCCAATTTAGATAAAATAGAAGCAATAATTAGAATGTCTAGCCTCTAGGATATAAAGCGGATCTACAGAGATTTATGAAAACAATATACTATTTGGCAATATCTATTCCTAAATCTATGGCCAGTATTTCCTCAGGAGAGAAGTGCTGCAGTCTGAAATTGCCTGGTGTTGGGCAGGCAGGGAATGAGTGCTGGAAAGGCTAAAGCTGTGGTGATGGAGAGCCTTCCCCCAGCCCTGGGGTCCTGTCTGCCCTTTGCTGCCTGCACGAAGGCAGTGGGCAGGGGCCCCAGTGAGACACCCCTAGGCCACCCCTGGGCCATGCCTGGGCCACCCCTGGGCCACCCCTGGGCTTGCCTTGTGAGAGCCAGGCAGGTGTTTGGCATGAGAGTGGCCATCACTGAGCCACTGTGGGGTCCCTCCCTGGCGCCCACCAGGCAGGTGGGACATGCACCACGTTTCCTACAAAAGGAGGGCAGCAGGCTCTGTAGCAGGCTGCTGACCCCCAAAACCTGTGCTAGCCAGGATGTCAGCCTGCACTAGGAACACTGGAGCATGGCTAAACAGAAACCCACCCAGGGTCTGGAACAGAAGGAGGGGGCTTTGTGGAGCCTTGTCCTGCCATCTCTACTGCAGCAAAAAGGATTAAACTAGGCTGCAGACTATTCCTTTCTTAGAAAAGCCTGCAACTGCTTAAATCCAAAAGGGGCAGCCAAGGGTCCTGGGGGAAGAGCCTTGTACCAGTTCTGTGGGAGTGTAGGATACCAGATTGGTCTTTTCCCTTCGGTCTCTATAACCACACTAATACACAACTGCTGTTGTTGCCATCTAAATTTGGGCTACCAAGTGCCATAAGGAAGCATGTCACACATGGGGGTTCACTTGAAATTCTCAGCCTCAGGAGGTGCTAAGCACAGAGCAAAACACAACAGGCAAGAGTCTCAAACAGCTCTGGAGTCCTGACACACATGTACTGGATGTGTGGATGTGTCAGATGCCCTGCTGCATTCATGTTCCAACACTCAGCATCTTGCACAATCACACCCATGGTGATCAAAGGGAAATGGCTGCTGACATGAAGCTCCAGGCTGAATATCCTTTCCTTGTGTCCTGCAGTCCCTGTGGTCTGGAGCACATGGAAGCCATCCAGAGTTTTCACCATCACTTTGCTGATGCAAACAGAGGTGGTGAGCCCCACATCTCCCAAAGGCAGAGGGGCAGCACTGCTGCTCGACAAGGACTTACCCAGTTTCCAAGTCATCCCTAGAGATGCTGCTGCACTCCACTCACTAGACAGAGCTGGTGGGTTGGTGCCAGGGCCTTTGTCCTGTCTCTATGTAGCTGTAAGTGGCTGATGGATGGTTCTGGCACCCATGGGCAATGACAGCCAGGAGCAGGGAAAATTGCAGTGAGCAGTTGTGCAGGGAGGATTGCAGTGTGAGTGGCTGGGTGGTGAGAGGAGCAGTTCAAAGATAATCCACAGGTATAAAATGTCAGAGAAGAAATGCGTAGCTAGGAAAGCACAGAAAACAGCCACAAAATCACAGAAGATAGTTAGGAAACAAGAAATAAGAAAACAACTCATATACATGGGCAGAGCTGTGACCTACTCATTTAATCTATTAAATATATGAACGTACAGGTCCACGTGAAGGTGAGCAAGTGCCAAAAAGATGTATACCTGTAGCAGCACATGCCTGAATTGTGCATTTTAAACATCCTCCATGTGGACAGCTTCACTCTAGTCACACTGTGGTGTTTGTATATTGATGTCTTTAATTCAAAAACAAGAACAGAAGGACAGAGGAATTAGGGAATAAATCCGAGTCTTACAGCAACTGAAAGCTGAGTTGGGCTGACTCCAGAGTGGTTTGGGGTGGAGAGAACCATGCTCACCTACCTTCAGTAATGATAATGAAGAAATTTGGGATTCTTCTGCAGGAAGCAGAGAATTTATGAGAGAGCAGCTGGAGAGGCCAAGAGCAAAGGATAAACAGAGAGATGGTAAAAGAGTATCTGACAAAACTCAACCTACATATTGTAAATCTGCAGGTCCAGACGCAGTGCACCTGAGAATTTTAAAAGAAATCTCTGAAGACAATCTTGAAAAATAATCTTCCCTTCATCAGAGGGGTTATCTGGGCCCTGGGATAGGACAATGTGCATCCCATTACAAAAAAAGGTTGAGAAGACAGGGCTGGAATCTGTTGCCCTCTTGCCTGCAGCTCTCTGTCAGGAGAGTTTCAAACTGAGTTTCATCCCTCCATCTTCTTTCTTGCTGCTCCTCGTTACTGCCTTACCCAGTCTGCAGCCTCTGCCCAGGGCTGCACAGCACAGCTGGGAGTTTGGAGGTGAGGCAGCCTGCCTGCAGAGCTCACCTCTTGCCTGTGTACACAACCTTCCTTGTTTCAGTCCTTCCCATGTGGCAGGAGGGGAATGTTTGCACTCTGACTTTGTTTTTGCACATGGAGACATTTTTTTCCAAAATCCAAAGGGAACTGAATGCCAGTGGGGAGGGAAAGCTAACTCTATATCTTATTTTCAAAGTCCAGCAGCTCACATAACCAACAGCCTTTTTAAGTGCAGTCCCTGGAAAATAAGAATTTCAATAACCTCTATTCTCAGATAACCTGCTGAGCAGCCACACATTTCTCCCTCACCAGGAAGCAGATGTTTTGCTCTCCTTCCCAGCTCTCTCACGTTTTGGGAAAGGACTGAGATGTGAGAGAGTTGGTATGAGAGTGGTAGGAAGTTTCTTGAGGCTGGGGAATGTGCCCTTCACCCAGCTCCTCCCTCCTCCCGGCACACAGCTCACACCAGGGATGAATCACAAAGCTCTCCAGCCGAGTGCACTTAACTGTGGTAATGAGGAAGGTGATGTGGGATGCACCTCGAGCCCTTCCAGCAGTTTGTGGTTTTGGGACCTCTGCAGTAACTGAAGCTGCTTTGCAATCAGTTGCTGCCTGGGATCCAGCCACATGCTCCCTTCAACCCACAGGGACATCCAGAGGTGGGTCTGCACTGCTCCAACCCCCTCTATCCCTATGTCTTACAGATCATTTTCTTCTCTCTCTGAACTGATTGTCCTCATTATGCAGCCTGCTCCTCCACTCCCTCCGTGGCCAGTCCTCTCAGAGTCACTCTTGTAGTGCTAAAACTGAGTTTTCTTAAAGACTGAATGAAAACTCTATAAAGAATTTGGTGTGGGCTAGAAATTGGTTGATGAGTCACAGACTCAGATAGTAACCATAAAAATGAAACTTCAAAATCGGGAACAATTTTAGTGACGTTACCACTGGAGACAGGACCGGCACTTGCATTTTAAAGTTTCATTAAACAGAGAACGAGGTAGCACCATTTGTTATCAGCGTCACCAGTGGCACTCAGTACAGCCAGGGATGCATCCAAATCTGTCTGGGAACATTACTTCCATGGGCTGGATGCAACAAGACAAAATCCAGCACTAACAGCAATCTGGAACCTCATAGAGAGAGGAATGTGATGGGTTGACCCTGGCTGGACACCAGGATCCCAAAAAACTTGTTCTATCACTCCCCTCCTCAGCTGGACAGGGGAGATAAAATAGGACAAAAGCCTCGTTGGTTGAGGTAAGGACAGGGAGAGATCACTCACCAGCTGCCATCTCAGCAAAACAGGCTTGACTTGGGGAAATTAGCTTAATTTGCTAACAATTAAATCAGAGTAGCATAATTAGAAATAAAGCTAAATCTTAAAACACTTTCCCTCCACCCATTCCTGTTTCCCAGGCTTAACTTTACTCCTGATTTCCTCTTCCTCCTCTGCTGCAGTGACACAGGGGGACAGGGAAAGGAGGCTGTGGTCAATTCATCACGTTGTCTCTGCTGAGAGAAGACTCCTCACACTCTTCCCTGCTCTAGTGTGGATTCCCCATGGGCTTGCAAGTCCTGCCAGCAGAGCTGCCCCAGGGTGGGCTCTCTCTTCACAGGCCCACAGGTCCTGCCAGGAGCCTGCTCCAGCTCAGGATTCCCATGAGGTCACAGCCTCCTTCAGACATCTCCCTGCTCTGACATTGGGTCATCCATGAGTTACAGGTGGATCTCTGCTCCACTGTGGACCTCCAAAGGCTGCAGAGGCACAGCTGCCTCACCATGGGCTGCACCCCAGGATGCAGGGGAATCTCTGTCCTGGCACCCAGGGCACCTCCTCCTCTCCTTCCTCACTGACCTTGGTGTCTTCACAGCAGTTTCTCTCACATACTCTCATTTCTCTCTCTGGCTGCAGCTGCCAGGGGGTTTTCCCCTTCTTAAATTTGTTATCCCAGAAGTGCTACCACTGTCTCTTATGAGCTCAACCTTGGCCAGTGGCAGGTCCTTCTTGGCTCTGTTGGACATGGAGGAAATATCCAGGAGCTTCTCACAGAGGTCACCCCTGTAGCCCCCCCACTACCCAAACCTTGCCATGCAAACCCAGTACGAGGAATGTCTCAGGTACTGGAAAGCAGTGAGATCAAGGCTAATGGGTGAGAGCCAGGCTAACACTGTATAATCCTGCAGTTTAACAGAGCTGATGCTGTTCAGGATGGAGGTTGGGAAGAGTGCTGCATGGTACCTGCCATGCCAGTGCCTGCTCAGTGTCACAGCTCAGCAGTGCTGCCAGTGTGGTCCCTCACCCCATTCCTTTATGCCAGCCACATCTGAGCACTTGCCAGCTGTGCACCACACTCAGGGATGGACCCCTCTTGCACTGGGCCCTTTGCCTGCCTCCCCATGGGGAGAAGAACCCAAGTGGCCAGGGGTTGGGCAGTCTGTCATAGTGCGTGTCCACTTGCCTGAATGCAGGTTGTTCCAAGTTTAAAATATAAAAAAACGTCCCTCCACTTTGAGAAATAGAAGTAATAGGAATGATGCCAGGATTAAGGCACATAGTTATGAAAGACTGGAAGGAACCAAGGTTTTATAAATTAGCAGTGTGAAGAGTCAGAGGGGATGCAGTCTTGCTCTATAAATACCTTCAAGGTAACAATATAAATGAAGGAAGGGAATTAGTTCAGAGTCTCAGAAGATGGTAGGACAAGGAGCCTGAAGTAAAAAGGAGAAGCTGAGGCTGGATGTAAGATTTTCTTAGCAGTGAGCATTCCCAGGCAGGGCACTCAGCTCCCCATGGCACACGAGGCTGGAGTGATGCAGCAGCAGGATGATGGCAAGGAGCAGCCCACTGCCTGCTCCTCACCCACTGCTAATGGCTGGCAGATAAAAGTAAGAAAGGAGTTTGAAGCTCTGGCTCACCAACAGAATAACACCTGGTAGAGCAGAGGCACAATGTGAGTTGGAGGGTTTGTGTATTTGCTGCTGCAAGAAGCTCTTGGTGGCCCTGGAGCGGGATCTCCCTCCTGTCCCATGCCGAGGTGGCACAGGCTTCCAGGGTCATGTGAGTTGGGTTCGTGTCTCATTCGCGGAGCAGCCCCTCCTGCAGGAGCTGCCAGGTGGGTGCTGACCACACAGGGCACCTTCCCACTCCAGCTGGGGCAGGAGGCGGGACAGAGCTCCAGCAAGCCCTGCGAGCATCGCCATCCACCCCCATGGCTGTGTCAGAGCAGCCGCGTGGAGGGTTGGGTCCCATCAGCACTTCCATAAAGCCAGGGCATACTCCGGCTGGGAGGTAGGAGAGGAGAAATCCGGTATCCAGTGCTGCCACACAGCGGTGAAGAGGCATTTCAGAAAGAAACATCTGCGAAACCACCCCGTGGAGGAGTTTGGTTGGAGCCTGAGACAACTCCAGGTTGGCCTCAGGGGACATCTGGGCATGTGCTGACAAGAGCTTGAGGCACAGGCCCCATTTAAAGCTCTTTGGTGACCAACTCAACTCCTCCCCTGTGGACATGATTCCCTGTAAGGTGCTCCCAAAGGTGTGCCTTCCCTTCCACCACTGGTATTGGATGTCCTTCATTGTAGTTATATCACTATGTTTTTATCAATTTTATTTTCCATTTGATTTCAGCCCAGAATTCCTGTTTATGTCCTTACATCATCCAAACCAAACAGCCTCCCATGTTGGGCTCCACAGACTTCACAGATTCATAGCTTAACAGTTTGTCCTGCTTTGGCAGTGACCCTGAAAAGTAATACTGTACCAACACAGCAGCTTCATAAAGTGGGATTTTAAATGATGGTACTCAAATATGCAGAAAGGAGCCAAGGAAAACACTCAAGATATCCAGACACCTCCTTTCAAGGCTCAGAGCCCACCAACAGGAATACTGACCCTGCAAAGATTTACCTTTGACCAGGCAGATTCTATTCAGCTTTGAAACATTGAACATCTAACAAAGGACCTCATTTCCCCATGGTCTGAACAACTTGCCCCTGTCTTTCCAAGGTATAGATCATTGCAGTAGCTCCTGTCCTTACTGCAGAGGTTCATGATCCTTTTGTATTATTTATGTTTTTTCACTGGTGTGTACAACACTCCCAGCTTTGGGACGATCTGCACGCACACAGTGTGCTATTAATACTCCATTGCAGATCATTACTATAGAAGTTAATTAATAATTTGCCTAAGTACTAAGCCTGTGGCAGCCTGCTGGAAGCTCCATGTAATCTGCAGGCCATAGTTTACTGTTGCTCATCATTCACCCCGCTGGCGTCTCTCTTCCCACGTTCCACCAGTCTCAATTAACTTTTGAGGTGTGACAATAGCTGAGATTTAGTTGAGCCATCACCCAGGGGCTATGAAATTTGACCAAAAGGAATAATGATATCAAGGAAAAGAATAAAGTTTTATGTAATATGTATTAATAAAGTAAGCTTTATATAATAAAGCAATGTAGATATTATTACATATAGCAATAAAGAGGCCAAGCACAGAGACAATGGGAACTCCTGGCCAGGACTTGCTTGCTCTGTTTCTACACACCTAAGTTTCCCCAGCTCTGTTGGCCCCAAACCACACTGGCAGCTCATCTGCAAATGATTCCCCACCACGACCCATGAGTCCTTCTCAGAGTCACCGCTTCCAAAGCCCTCATTCCTTATTCGTAGGCATCCTTCTTTGGTTTTAGATAAATAATTGCTTGTACTGACACAGACATTGTTTGCCCGCTCCTGCGTTATACACTGCGTTCTGGCTTGCTCAGTAAATGTTTCTTTGCTGTTCATCACCTGTGATGCCTGGAAGAGTAGCTGTGGGGTAGCAGCCGCCGCTCCTGGCAGGCAGCACAGCAGTTCATGCCAGTTGGAGGGACCTTCTTTCCCAAAGCAGGAAACTGGCAACGCGGGCGCTCACTTCCCTCCGTCACCACCCACCTACCCCTGGCAGGCTGGCAAACACCATTTGCTGGGTTCCCTCACTTTGTCACGGGCACACAGGTTTCTCGAGACATCTTTGAAGCAGTCTGGAAGCAGAGAGTGAGTAGTGAGGTGACACCGTCTGAAGATGATAAAAGATTATCCAGGTTACTGAAATGAAGCTAAACACAACCAAAGCTGATTGCAAAGAGTGGAGAGTGATCTCACAATATTGAGTCAGCGAGTTTAAAAATGAAATTCAGTCCTTGTAGCTGCAAAATAATACACAGGGAAAAAGCAACCTTAACATATAAAATCATGGGCCCTGAATGAGCTGTTTGTACTATGAAAGGGGTTGTGGCGTCACTGCAGATGGCCTCAATGAAAACAATACCTCACCACTCAGCACCAGTCTAAAAAGTAAATCTGAGATTATTAATTATTTAGAGAACAAAGCAGAGGAAATCACTTTCATTCTCTAAGTCTACCTTACAGACAAATCCACCCTACAGCCATGTTTTGAATACTGCAGCCAGAATTGATTCCTTCTTTTTATTTCTTCTTCTTCTTCCTTCCCTCCCTACTTCAAGATCTTGGGAGAGGTACAAAAGCCTGTGCTATCAGCAGAGTCACCAGACATTTGGAAAAGAAAGGTTGAACAGCGAAGTGAAAAAATTTGTTGACAGTAGTTATTCAAGGTTAAAGGACAAGAATTTACCAGGAAGAGATTAGAAGGATATTACAATTCAAAATGACCGGACAATAAAATGTCACTAAAACCAATGCAGATATCTGCAAAGTGCTGTAATGAGAATACACAAATCTAATTTCAAGTACACGTGTTGGTCTGTGAGCTGACTGTTACCACACAGAGAAAAGATCCTGAGGTTATCACAGAGAAATGCCTGGAAATGTCATCGCAGTGTTCAGTAGAGATCAGAAAAGCAATAGAATAACTGGGAAAGGAATACACACCAAACCACCAAACAGCACAGGTCAGTAGCACTGTGGATGCTAGGTGCAGCTCTTTCCACGTTGGGAAAAGCAGAGCAGAGCTGGAAAAGATGGGAGTAGAGTACCAAGGGTAGTTCAGAACCCCAAGTATCCAGGGATACAGGAATGGGTGAGCAGATGAGGACTCCTGACCTGAACTGACACAAACTATGCTGAATGTTTATAAGGTCTTTTACAGGCCAGAAAGGATGAATTGGAATTTACCCTCCAGTGACTTTTTCAGTATCAGAGGTTGGGGCACGAGCCAAGCAACCAGACAGAGGTTCAAAAGCAAGCAGAGGAGACGCTCCTCAGAGGAGAAGCAAATGAGGTGAGGAACTTTGCTACCAGAGGGTGCTGAGCATGATGAAGGGTCACAGCATTCATGAAGCAACTGGTTATAATAATGCGCTTTTTTTCTGGATTAGGAAAAGCCTGAGTTGTGAATGGTGGGATAAGGAAGAAGAGACCAGGAAGGTACACACTGCTCTCATCTCCTGCTTAGTCTCCACAAACTTTTGGTGTGATTCCCCATAACTTTCCTGAGACCTCTGAGGGCAGCAAGTCATGGAACAATGCCTGTGCAAGGAACAATTAGGATCATGCACCCCGTAAAAGACAGAGCTGAGGAAGTCTGCAAAATCAAAAATGATGTAGAGAAAGTGATCCAAAATAAACTACTCATTCTGTCTCACTACACAGGAACTGGCAAGCTCCCAGATGAAATGGGTCACAGGTGTAAAACCAACAAAAGGAAGCACTTTTCCACACAAGATATATATATATATAAATTTGTGGAATTCATTGTCGTGAGATACTGCAGAGTATAAATGGGCTTAGAATGGGATTAGACAAATTCATGAAGGATGGGCACATTTGTGGCTATGAAACACAATCCTGTGGTTGCAAATTTTCTTTTAGAAACTGAAAAGTGCCGATGTGTTACAGCTCTAGCTAATTCCTCCCTGACCTGAGTGGCTGAATACACGTTCTTAGGTTTCTATAAACTCTATAATGTTCTGCATATATATTATAAAAAGTATTAAGTGTAAGCTTATGGTTTCTGGTATATTCTTAGCCTTTGATGGAGAATGAAAACACTATTTTAGGGCATACTGTGAAGAAGGCATGTTGCCAAGACCAGCCTTTGGTGCAGACTGTCTTCTTTCATCTTCTATCAGGGCTTTCTGCAGTTCAGTACTTCCACGATTTTTGTGCCATCGACAAACTAATGATGAACAATTTATATTTTCTGTATTCTTCACTGCTAAAACGTTCAAAATGTGCATGGCCAGGAACTGATTGCTCTGGGCTTTTCAGTCACATCTCCTGTAAGCATTCCTCATTTGCCATTACAGTGCCAAACATGTGCCAGAAGTGTTGAGGAGCCACCCTCAGATTCATTTAATCTTTAGCATGTTTGCTTGCATGTTTCTAATTTATTAAGGAGAATGTTTGGTATTAGGCAATTAGAAGTCTAGCTGTAGATGATATTAATAGAGTATTACTTTTTAAAATTGAATTTGTCAGCTATTCGAAAGTATATCAAATTAGCTTGGTATTTTCCATAAATTCAGTGGGATGAGTTATATTTGCCAGTTTTAATTCTTCACCAGAGTGCTGTATAATTCGTTATATTCTTTTGCTGTGGTTAGTTTTCAAGATGGAGGACCTATAACTATGTGTCTTCCTAAATACTCAAGCAATATTAGTATTTTAACAGATCCTGAACTTTCCTTAGTTCCAAAACCTCTTGAAAACCAATGGTTATCCTCTAGACAGCTTCCTGACTGGCTCCTAAAAGATCCTTGATGCAAATTATCTAAGCTACTGGTTTAAAAATGGTGCTGTGCATTGCCTTCCATGATCAACGACAGTTAATTATGTCTCACCATCATTTAACATGACAATGTGATCTATCTTTTCCTCTGAAGACAGAGGATGATGTTTTATAAAAAATTGTGCTTTTACAATTTCATCATTTCTAGTAATAGACCAATATTACCATTAGGATTGTTTTCATTCCAAATACACTTACCAAAAAAAAAGGTTTTAAAAATTAATTATCTTAGGCACAGCTTTACAGTTTCATCCTGACTGATTCTCTTTTTAAAAAATGATGAAGATTAGTCAGGATTTCATGTTCTTCTACGAACATGAAATCTTCTATGCTGATTCTTAAATTCATTTGGCTTAATATTATGTTCCAGCAACAAAAAATACTGCTCAATGCAAACTTACATGATAATTTGAAATAAATATGAACTGGAAGAAAGAATGCAAATGGGTCAGTACTGGCGAGAGCTTTCGCCCACTTCTGAGCATGGCTCTGGTTTTTAATTCCTCTCTGGAATTCTCCCTACCTGATTAGAAACTCTACATGAAGTTTAATAAATTCATCAGTTAGTTCTGTAAATTGGTTTGGGGAAGAGTGAATTTAGTCACAGGGAGGCCATGCAGAATGGGTACAGCACACATTGGAAACACATCCACACAGGAGCTCAGCAGTGGGATGGAGGCAGAGGGACGTGGCCAGGAGCTGCTGGAAGAGGTGGAGATGGGCAGTGGCTCTCTGAGGAGGTGAGAGCTGGGCTCCAGCCACACATCCCAAGCATCCCAAAAGTACAGTGCCACCCCTCATACTATGGCAAAGGGAAGACAGCTGTTGTCACTGAAACACATTTTACACCTCACTCAGTCCTTTCAGGAGCTTGTAATTGCCTTTAACCAAACTCTGCTGGATGTTGAATCCTGGCTCAGACTGCATTTTGAAGTCTTTCAGCATATCCATTCTGCCATTTTGCATTTTTCCCAGGCATAAAGACCACACAGACATAGAGCTTTCCATCATGAATTTTGCAGAGACATAACAAATTGTATTAGAAGGAATTATCTTGGTCAGTTTAAATTAAGAAACTCTGTTTTCCGCAATAATGATGACCTAAAGATTTTTAAATTTCATGTAACTTAAGTGTTCAAGAAATTGAATTTATTAGCCTCCATATAATATTAATGATAGATTTGGTTTTCCTTTCAGTTAAGTTACTTCATTAAATAATATTGATGTTTTTCATTCTGAAGATGGTCTCAGAAATACTCTCTATGAAATTAGTAGAAATTTTTGCTATTGACTTCAATGGGCCCAAGGTTTTACCCCTAGCAATTAGCAGTCATTCCACTGTATAACTTGGCTCCCTGAAGGTCTGCAGAGCTCAGCATAATTATAACAGATTGTGTAATCAGACTGGCAGGACATGCAACTAGCAAGAAGTACTACCTCCCTTTTTCTTAAATTTAAAATCAGATATTTCCCAAAAGCATGGGTAAATTTAAATGCATGCATTTTCATTATAAATGCCTAAAATACAAGCTAATGATCAGCATGAGTTACAAGAAGAGATTCAACAAAACATCATGTTTGAAAATATTTACATGTTCTATTTCGTCTCTAATGAGGGAGATGATGTGCAGTTAAGGCTGCCAGGCCATTCTCTAATATGACTGAAGTATTCTCTCTACTGAGAGGGAAGTAAGAGAGAGAGGGTGGGGAAGAGAGAAACAGAGACTGAGAGAGAGATCTGTGAGTATTCAATGGAGTCAGTCTTAAATTAGAATTTCCTTTAGCTTGTGAGTACATTAGACAACCAGCATTATTCAGAAAGATATTGTCAGGGTTGCTGAGCTCACACCTCACTGCCCTTCCCCCTTACAACTGTTTGCAAACTTGCTAGGATTTTTAATAGTCACTTTCCTCCCTACGAAATGCTCCAATGCTCTTGGTTTAAACCAAACACACAACCCAAGCCCTGGTGTTTCCCTCACTCCAGCAGCCACAAGCACACCCACCCTGGACTGTCCAGCCCCTGAGCAGCGGGTCTGATGCTTGCACTCAACACCCAGCACAAACTCCAAACCTGGTTTTCAAGGCACAGCCCCAGCAGGCTGGAATAGCTGTGGAAGAGCTGTGCATTTGATGGAATTCAGAAGCAACGCCAGAAAAAAACCAAACCGCAAACCCATGTGCACGCGCACCAGGGGGTGGCGAGAAGAGGTTTGGGGAGGGAAGGGAAGCAGATGGGACATTTAATTCAGGGAACAAACTAATTTAAATCTTTCAAGGGGTTTGTTATTATTTCTAGAGTGTTAAGAATGCATTTTTTCCCTGCATATGAAATGCAACATCCCTGCTCAGAAAAGCTCTAAGAAAAAAGCCCAGCAATATAGAATGAAGAAAAAAAGAAGTCCGGAATGTTTTAATGATATCCTTTAAGAATACCACTATTTATATATTTCACAGATTAAAATAAATAATCATAAATGTGCTGTTGCTGTATGTCTCTTGGGTAAAGGCAAAAGCAGGCAGATTTATAAAACGGCTTTACGTGCCAGGGTGATTGTAATGGCTCCTTCTGTCAGGTAAACACATAATTAGGATGTTTTCAAATAAATGTATTATGCACATGATTGAAGCCAATCCAGGCTGCAGTATAAATATTATGCCTTTTTTTTTTTAAAGTTGTATAATTACATATCTACCCATGGAGCTTCTCGCCTGATAGGCATCTATTTATGCAACACCACACTGCGGCTCTTCCACAGGTGCTGTAGCAGATACTTGCTGAACATGCAGCCCATCTGATTTTTAAAGTGCAATATCTCAGCTTTCTCTCAAAATACCAATTTTGCCTCAACCCCTTTTTGCCTAATTGCTTCTTAGATTTATTGTTTAATTAAAACCATTCTTGGGTTATACAAACAACAAATCCCACTAATGTGTGTTTTTTTCACAGACAAATTATCTTCCAAGGGATTATGTATCTTCAGCTTGGGAAAGGATTCCATCCTTGGCTGGGCTGCCACTGCCAAGTGCAGCCCCGTGGTCAAAGCTGTAAGTTGAAGTTTATGATGGCAGCGTGACAGAGCTGTATCTATGGAGTCAAAGTGGCAATACTAAATGCCATTTCAAAGACTGATGCAGTCTTTAAGCCGATGCAATAAAAACTCTTCTTTACTTTACAGCATTTTCATACGGAGTCTCACAGTATGTCTGGTCATGCACTAGGGAAGCATAAATAAGATGTGAATGATGAGTTGCATGAGGAAGCACCCCAGGAAGACTCTGAGGGACATCACCTTCATGGCATGCCTTTCCTCAAAGCCTTCCTCACCTGCCAGGGCCCTGTGGGAAGGCACAGCATGGGGGCATGGCACACACCACTGCCCACACGCTCTGCCAGTGTTGTCTGAATCCTCACTCACAAAACAATGTTTCTACTCCCAGCCTGAACATCTAGATCCTGTCTTCAGACCTGAGGTTCAAGCTCCAACTCCCATTTGCCAAGTTTTGACAATTTGGAAACCTCTGCTAAAATTCCTGCACTTAGAGAAAGTTTAGTAAGACATCCAAGTTTCAGTAGCACAACTGCCCTTCAGAAAAAAAGAAAAAAGATGCTCAGATATAAACTTTCATTTGGATGTTTGTATAGGAGGAAGACTGGAAAAATGGTTTTTCCACAAAGAACATATGCTGCAGTTCCTGGAGCAAGAACCCAGCTCTTATGAGGATTCTGGCTGTCTGCAGCCTTTCAATATTAAAGAGCTCTATAGCAGATAAGACCAGGATAATAAAAACTAATAAAGATGAAACTGGACAAATTCAAGCTAGAAATTAAGATACACATTTTTAACCAAAATAGAGTTAAACGGCTTCCAAGGGGATATAATAGAACGGCTGAAGCCAGAGCCCACTGAAGACATGGCAGTGGTGCAGTGGTGCTGGCAGTGGGAATCACAGGTGGAATGAAGGGTGGCTTGGAGAGGGCAGCTGGGCTTCAGGAAGCTCTGTGCTGGAGCAGGAGGCTGGAGAGTGCCACAGGATTGCAGAGGATGCTCTGAGCAGCAGGTTGGAGGTGAGGAGAGAGGTTTCTGGGGGCAGAGCTGCCAACTTCTGTACCCCTGTGACCACCTCCTATTTCTATCTCCATCCTCAACTCACATCCTACAGCCCAGCCTCTCCCAAATTCTGTAGATGTCCCCTTTCCCCCTATAGCCTCTACACTCATGTTCAAGCAGCTCCCTCTTCCACCTGCTCTCTTTCAGCATGTCAATGCCTCCAGCTGTGGAGGGGAAGCCTCAGGCTCAGCATCCTGCTGGGAATTTGGGATAGAGACTCAGATAGGAAACAGGAGGAAAAGAGGGTGTTGGTTGCCAGGGTTGGGCTGGGGGGATTGCAGCTGTTGCTACCATGAGGGGCTGCCTCCCTGCTCAGAACTGGAAGAACCAGAGGGTGGAGATGATTTGCTCCCTGGCACGGCCGTTCTCTCTCCTTTTCTCTCTCAGATGCAACATACAAAAAGATGAACTAAATCCCTGATTTACCCCAGTGTGGGCTGCCCTGTGCCCCAATGGCAAAGCAACCTCCTGTATTTATAGCTGCTCTACACAGCACAGAACACGGCACCCAAAGCACACAGAGCCTTTGGTTCTACACATGGAGGTACTGATAGATATCTCAACCTAGGGAAACCTTTTGAAACCAAAGTAGGCACAAAGCAATACCCTTTATATTAGGCTGTAATTTTATATATAATTTACACTGCAGAAGGAAGTGTCAATTGTCCAAAAACAAAAGCATAAAGGAGTCCTGGTGTGGAAGGCATCCCTGCCTCCCCCCTGCCACAAGTCCTCAGCCCAACCCTTCACCTTGTGCTGCTGCCAGTATAAGCAAGGCTGCAAGGGAAAACATATCATTAAAACTCGCCTTTTTTTTTTTTCCAGATTAGTTTTAATCCAGAATTGATCCCTGATTTGATTGATTCTGCAGTCATTTCTGTTAATGTAACAGAAAATGTGTTATCAAGTAGGAATAAGATGACATGGATGCTTCTTTTGGTGGCAGCACCACCTTTTTCTGGATTCAGCTATATGTGAAGGTCAGCTCTTAAAATATTGAGTGTCCCTGGCCATGTATGGAGATGCCCCTCATCACAAAAATGGGGAAAGACTCATCTCAGTGGCAGCTCTGCTCTGTCCCGATGCTGGGGATGGCAGCAGTGAGTGGGAAGAAGACATGGAAGAGAACGGGCTCATTTTCCTTCCAGCTGCCTGAAGCAAATCCACACCCAACCACTGTAGCTGAAGCTGGCTTGTCTCCTCTTCTTTGCAGTTTCATTTTTATTAGTTTCGATTGCTCTAAATCAATCCCTAGGACAGTATATGATGCTACAGTGAGCCACAGGAACGCCCGAGGGAACTTATTTGTACAACCATTTTTACAGATCTTTTTGTATCTTATGTAAGTGAGATTCTGAGTGGCAGTTTTATTTAATGATCACCAAGATGAATTTTTTGAGAATTCAGGGTTCTTTACCTACTTTTAAAAAATCACCTGGTTCATTACACATCTCCTCCTGAACTCAGTTGTTCCTTTTCTTTTTCACTCAGAAATGGCTGGAGGATAGGGAGAGAAAAACTAAGTCCATCACCTAAACCAAATATGAATCTGACGATCACACTATTTTCTTTCAATATCCTTTCTAAAGTGGAGTTCTTACTGTAATTAAACCTATCTTCTAGAAGTTATCTTCCTGCTAATATCCCATGGAATGAAAAGTAGAAAAATTTATATAAGAGTACAATTTTTCTGGGTTTGTGGATTTTGGGGGTGTACCTTGAAGAGCATCAACAAAGATTTTTGGGAAACAGGACACAGAACTGTTCAGACCAGTCCAGCCCAGACACCCGTGTAGCCCTGTGCCCTGCTATGACCAGCAGTGACCATGCAGGAGAAAGTGTAAAAACTGACAGGACATGTGTGGACTGCTTTGTTCTTAGCATGTTCCGTTTGACCTCTAATAGTTAAAGACTGACTTGCACAAAAACAGGGGACAGAATACTTCAGGATGGTTTTAGCCATTAAATACAATGCCAGATATTCTTGGTATCAGAGGAATGTAGCGCGGAGATAACATAAAAATTGTGAAATCTTCAACATACCAGCAGAATACATTGAAGGGATGAAAGAATGAAGATTGAGGGTGACAACCCCTGCCTCTCAGTCCCAGGAAAATCTCACAAACTGAAACTTTACCCAAACAAAACAAAGACTCCAGCACAGCATGTGCAGCCCTCCTTCTCGGGAGAGAATGGGGAAAGAGAACAAATCACCCAAGCCTGACATGAGTCACATCAGTTCATGCATGACTGAAAGGTGCTCAGATACTACAGCCACAAGCCCAGGCCAAGAATCTATTTAAAAAAAATAAGGCAAGTGACGTGCTAGAACTGTTTAAAAGACATGGAGATAGAAAAATGTGGGTAGAGAAATAAAATGTGTGTGAGTTCAGTAGCTCTGTTTTGGAGTTTGACTTGGAGGCAGTCTGAGCAAGGAGAGCTTGGAGGTACAGAGAAGATGGCCAGGCCCCAGGGCAGTGCCTTGGGGGTTGTGTGTGTAGAGTGTGTGTGTGTGTGTGTGTGTGTGTGTGTGTGTGTGTATTTGTGTATGTGTGCAGGAGGGAACAGAGCTGGAAAGAGAAGAAACACATAGACAAGCCCAGAGAGCTGCTAGAATGAGGGTCAGCAGGTGGGAACAGACAGTGAAGTTTGGTTTAGAGGCAGGATGAGGAGGAAGTCTTGTAGCTTTCTGTAGGGGCCAGGATTCAGGCAAGAGATGGTCAGGAATGCCCAGGAAGCCCATTTGCTGAACACGCCTAATCTTTCAGTTTTGGAGAAATGCCATCTCAAAGTACTTTTAAAAACAAACACAAACACCATGCTAATATTTGCAAAGTGACTATGGGAGCCAACTCCGTCCCACTTTGACAGAGCAGTTCCACAGAACAGCACTTTAAAGGATTTTTGCAGATCCTTTATTCCTAAATTTTAACAAAGTCTCTACCCTGTTTATAGCCTGCTCCTCACCCACTTTATTGCTCTTATTTAAACTTGCAGAGACATTTTCAAAGTTGGGACATATTTTCCACATCCATTACTCTGAACACCTTAATGGGAACAGTGCTGAGAAACAACACAGGTATTATCATCATTGAAGCTATTGTATGCTAACAGGCTGCACATTTCTCCCAGAATCATGATAGAAAGATAAGTTAAATTTAAACAAAATATATTCCCTGAAAGTAAAACCATCTTTCATAGGAAAAGCTATAACCTCCCTGATGTACAAAACAGCCCTCGCAGCTGATGTCTGGAGCCTGCACCTGTTATTCCAACAGAGGTGACCTCTGAACAAGAAAGCCATTCTATATAAACACTGAGTTAAGTGACTTTCCCCATGTCTCCTCAAATAACACCCAAATATCTTTTCTTGTCAAAATCTTGCACTTGTCCCATAGTACACACAGTAAATCATGACAACCGGTGACTTATTTGAAGGCTGAAGCCCAAAGCAAGAGGTGCTGGTGCTGAAAGAAGTTTAACCAGTCACCAGCCTCTAAAATATTAAGCTATAAAATACAAATCTATTTTTACAAAACCAGTGTTAAATGACCTGTCAAGACAGCTGGTCCCTGCTGGTTTTTTTTTTTTTCTTTGGGGTAGAAGAAGGAATTAATTGAAGAAAAAAATCATTAGGGGATCATTTCAGTTTACTTCTATAATACAAGTTCTGCAATAGGGCAGCAAAATTCTGGGAAGCATTTAAGTCCTGCTCAAGCTTATGAGATTAAGCATCATATATCCCTCAGTCTGGCCTCTTCCCGGGTGTGAATCCTGCCCTGTGAGCACTGCGAGGATTAGTCCTGCAGACCAAGAGCAGAGCACTGATTCCTGCCCCTGCCCCTGCCGGTGTTTGTCACACCACGGTCACACCTTGCAGCACTGTCAGCTCCCCTGGCACGGTGACACTCTCCTGCTGTTCACAGCGCCCGCCCGCTGCCCGGAGCTCTGCGCTCAGGGCACTCGCTGGGGCTCTAAGGGGAATCGGTACAAGTCGGCTGGGAAATTCTGCTCGGCCGAGTTCACGGCTGCCCGTCGCACTCCCAGCCAGATCTGGCGCCTGTAATATCTCAGCTAGGAGATCCCAGCTTTCACAAGCACAGCTGGGCAGGACCCAAACCCTCCTCTGTGCCTTTACTGTAGGAGAACGAAGCACCCAAATGCTTCTCCTTGACTTCTTCGCAGACCTCAGCTGCAGAGCACAGCTATGGTAGCCATCCTGTGTCAAAGGGCTCCTGACACCCTCTTGCCATTCACACACAAAAGGCTGAGATTATCTGATGTGGGGGCAATATTTTATTCTTATCACTTTTTCAGGACTACAGCTCTCAAACACTGATGTAAGAATATCGGATTCCTCATTTAGTGTACCAGGAAAATTTCAGGTCTGATCTTTCAAGTTAAAAAGAAAATTCGGTAGACAGCGGTTGTGTCAGCTTCTTTTGGAATATAAATGTCAATCCAATATATTTGTCCTGTTTGCCTGTCATCCATTGCAGCAGAGCTGTGGCCAGGGTGATCCTTCTCCCAGTTACTCTCGCTGTATCTGTTCTCTGAAATACCTTTTTACCTTAGGTGGCTGCTGTCAGTAGAGGCTGCTGAATGCAGAACCAAGGGCAGAATCCATCCTGCAGTCAGACTTGAAGTTGATGACATGGTCAAAGAAAAGCACCAGCTGTGCACTCCTATAAAATACTAGAAATTGGTAAGAGGTGGAGCTCTCTGAGGAAGCAGAAGCCGTTTGGGCAGAATAATTTCTGGTGCTGGGGAACAATATTTTGGGATACTTGCTTTAATATTAAACATTCAGCATGACTTCACCCGCTACTTGGCTGTGAGACGAAAATCTGAGGTGGATTTTTATGGCAGAAAGTGAGTGTGGAAAAGTTTAGTCAGCGCAAGAGTTTAACCTTGCTAATAAGGTGTATAAATCTGCTGCAAGGAAAAGACAATGCCACTCCCTGTCTCAATGCTTTAATCAAAACCCACTCCTGTACACATGAGCTATATTAGCGCCATTATTTGTCTCATACTTACAACCCAACATGAACTTTCAAGAGAATTTTTTAAGGTCTCTGAACATAGTCTCCAGTATTTTCTTAACGGCTTCATGGCTTCTTTTAAAATGCTTTCAACATGGTCTGAAAACTGAATATAAAAGGCAGGACTAAAAACTAATAGGAGGGAAAAAAAAAAAAAGGACTGAGTTGAAATTACATTTCCAGAAGCTTCTGCTTTCACTGGTGTGAAAGTGAAGAAGGGCGTTCTCAGCCCCCAGACAGATTATCTGGCAAGGCTGAAATCAGAGAGAAGCTTTGATCCAATACCAGGAATCACTGCTCAACAGTAGTTAGGGAAAAACAAAAACCAAGTCTAAAAGCCCAGTCATTCTGCAAACCTGGGCCAGGCTGGTATTGCTGCTGCCACCTGACTTGGACCTCAGTGCAAATCTACCTCTTCCTTCCTAGGTTGCCTTGATCTGAAAGCTTGGGCTTTCAGTTTTCTGCTGTGGGCTGCCGTGCTCTGGAAGCTTGTACTTTGCCTTTGCACAGGTCTTTTGCCTTTGCACAGTGCCCTATGGGCACTGACAGGGCTTTCAAAACTGAATCAACCTGTCCTCTGGCACATGGCAAGGGGCTGGCAGCCAATCTCACTTCTCTGCTGTGCCACTAGCTCCTGTGCAACATTAGCTAAGTCAATTAGCTTCTGCTTGCATCTGTTTTTCACCTCTAAAAGGGGGACAGTAGTAATTTCCTATCTCACAGAAATCCTGTGAATATAAATACATTAGCTTAGGAAGTGCTCAAATACCAGTGTGATCAGTGCTTCTCTCCATCTCTTTGGCAGCCTGTATTTTGTAGCCTGGAAGCCTGTGGTCTGCCAAACCATGAAGGATTGAAGCTGAAGACCACCGGATCAACTCTTGGACTGGCTGAGCACAGATGTCTTCACAACAAAAGCCAGAAAAACACGGCTTTTCAGGGAACTGAGAAGAACAGAAAAAAATGGAAGAGAAACAAACTTTGGCAGTAAACACAGAGGGGAGCAGAGACTACTCCAGCAGCAAAATCACTGTATTTTGTGTATTGTCTGCTTTAATTTACGTGCATATGATGTATTTTAGTCTTCCCACTGCCATTCATTTAGGGTTAAAAAAGAACACCAAGCTGATATTCCTGGGGCGTGAACACATGCAGACCATGCTGCAAATACATATCTGCAGCACTGCTTTTCTGAGTAAGTGGTTACACTTTAGAAGACTCTTCCATGAGCCAACTGCCATTTGTACTCCAGAATTCAGCCCTTAGCAGGAGGTCATTTCAATTTTTGTCTTGGTGACCAGCATCCCCAGGGTCTTCTTCTAGAACATTTTATTCGGTCAGGAGCAGAAAAGTTTTCCCCTTTAATAATGCCCAAATATGTATCTACACACAAGGACCAAATTTTCTAGTGGTGCTTGATTTTAGTTAGTTTGCTTTTTTCCCCAATGATCTTAGCTTTCTGCTTTGGTGTGAGCAGCAGGAAGTAAATGAACTATGAGAATTGTTACTCATATTTACGTGCTTTGTAGGACCTCTAAGGCATCAGTCAAGTGAGGAGCTCCACCATGCTAGGCTCTACACAAAGCTACAGTAAGAGAGAGCACATATCCTGACCAGAACTGGTCAGCCAGCTGAGACAACCAATGCAGAAAGGGAAAGACACTTGTACGTACTTTTAGAAAGGTACATGAGGAAACGAGGGCCTCGGCCAGGAAACAGAAGCAAATACCACTTCAGCATTGTGATTGTACTGTTACTACAACACTGACTTTTATTTCTTCAAAAGTACAAGGTATAGTTAGGCAAAATTAAGGGGAAGTTGTTAACATAAAGATTTTTCAGTCCAGACAATTCAGTGCTATGGATGAGGAAACACCAGGGCTGTCTCTCTAAGGCTTTGGTTCTTTTGATTGGAGAATAACAGAAATGGACAACACAGATTGGGGTTTTTTTTTATTATTTGGAGCAAAACAGTATTCTAATAACCCTGTTTTGCAAAGGAAATTAAAGAGTCTTGGGGGTAATATTGAAAGAATGGTGGGCAGTCAGAGTCATGGCCATATGGTCCTCAAGCTGTGCTGTCAAGCAGATCTACAGATGGAGATGTATTATCTTACACGAGCACCAAGTTGAGCATTGCACCAGGCACTTGTGAATCAGACCAGTAGACCTGACAATACAATTGACAATTACTATAAAATCAGGTGAGAAACAGTCAGCAGCAAGAATACTCCCTCAAAAAAATCCCAACAGTTGGAGAGAGGACAAACTTCTGACAAGCTCTGCAGATTACAGATTCAATCCAGAACATTTAGCAAGTTTTGCAACATCTGAAACAAGAAGGGAAGTTGTTCTGACAAGTCTTAAAAAAATCAGCATCCTGGTCTTTTGATTTTATACCAATTTATTATGTTAAAGGCAAACTCCACTGTATCTACACACTGCTATCAAGTGGCACTCAGGACAAGGGTATGGGTGAGTGCATTTCCTCTGAAGAGCTGGATCAAAGGGAAGGAAGAGCTACAGGAGCAGTGACCTCCAAATCAAATACTGCAAATACACACTGAGACTTTGCTTTCCAAAAAGCTTACCACTGAAACAGCTGAGCAGGCAGGAGCCATGAGAGCTACTCACATGATACACTCGGGTGCTATGTGTGAACTGATGGATCATTGTCGGGGCTTTAGGACTCTCCTACAGCTCCTTACAGAATACAGCTCTGGTGATAATGTGCCACTGTGTCCTGTATTATACAAGCCCCTGAAGAACATGCCTTTGCTTTGAGGAACAGTGCCCCATAACTGTGAAGTCCTTAGAGAGGTAAAGGGGTGACAAACTGGCCACCCTGTATCAAGGGGAGTGCAAACCACCAGTGCCTACTGGGCTTACACTGTTCATAGCTTTCCAGGTTTTTACGTCATGCAGGCATAGAGTGCATGGGGGAGTAACAAAGAGTTTAGGGTGGTAGCCGTAAAGGAAAACTCTTTGTTTCATGATTCAGATGATTAATGGCTTACGCCCATGGGACAATCATTTACCTGCAAGTCTTGGCTAGAAGCTTCGGGGCATCAAAAGTTTATGAGGCAGTTCTGCGTCAGTCACATGATTCCACACTGGTGAAGGTGTTTAGAAACCTGCATCTTTAGGTGTCTAAAAAGATCTTAAAAATTTATCCTGTAGATTGCCCAGATATTTCAGTGTCTCCAACTCAAAAACTCTTAAACATCTGATAAGATTAGTAAAGGAACAACATGCCACAAATCTTCCAATTTTCAAGCAAACTTCAATAACCTGTTGCTTATACATAAAATGAATGGGGGTTTACTGGACATGACCACACTTAAACTTGCCAACATGGCTGCTACGTGAGCTGGGGCTCTGGCAGCTCTGTGAATCCCTTCTCTGGAGTAGGGATCTCCCGCCTTCCCCATGGTCTTGTGCTCCAGAGCATCCTGAAGCATATCCAAATTTTAACACAGAGAGTGGAGCCCATGGGCACTCTGGCAGTGCTGCGTGGCACTCAGCCAGCACCACTTACTCTAAGCTCCGTGGCCTCACTGTGCAATGCACAGAAGGGCTGTTTTGCAGCAATATTTGGATACTGTGTAGGAAGGAAAATATACCCAGAACCAAAGGCTTTAGGTGCCAGAACTTCCTGCAGTGTGGCAGGGGTGCAAAACTGGCTTTAGGTACTCAGTTTAGGGCCGAGGCAAGTGATGCATGAGGGGACAGGCATCACATTCAGTGAAGCCCAGTGCTCTTAAGAGTGCTTGAGGCAACAATGTCGGGACAGAGGAAGAACCTCTACGAACTATTTGGCTCCTACCAGCACCCTGGCTGGAAGAGATGAGATGATAATGGCCAAAGACCCACAAAGGAACACAATTACCACACAAGAGGAGAAATCCTGGAGACCACTGAGGGCAAAAAAAATCAACATGCCGTGGGAAATGCCTCAGTGACCCCAGCACGGTGCGCAGAGAACGGCAGCAGGGCGAAACTGAAGAACACCGCGGTGCTGCCCGCGCTGACGCAACCCCGGCTCTTAGGAAGGGTTGGGCAAGGAGCCAAAGAGCACCAACACACCCGGTGCAAGGGCCTGACTGACTTAACCCTTCCACCGTCTCAAAAGCCCGCAGAAAATACGTCTGTGTTTCTCCATTTCTCAGTTCAGGGCTCTGGACGAGGGATCAGGAAGGGCTGGACGGAGCAAACGAGCGGCAGCGCGCTGGGTGAGCGCACGGGCTGAAACACCGCGAACAGCCACGCCACGGCCAAACCATCACAGCCCGCAACAGGTCCCAGCACACCCCCTGCCGCCGAGGAGACCCGCGGGCAGCGGGGAGGGCTCCGCTCTGCAACCCGACCGCCGCTCCTCACACCTACCGGGGCCAGC
>VZRX01017566.1:237084-252938 GCA_013398075.1 Notiomystis cincta
GGGTGGGCGCAGGCAGCCCGGGGCGAGCGGGAGGCGAAGGCAGTGGGCGGGTGCGTTTGCCTTCGCGGTGGTTTCTGCACCCACAAAACTGTTAAGACTCAACTTCAAGCAGTTCAAATAGCTGGCGTAAATTAAATAGAATGAAAGAAAGTATTTCCGCGCTGTTAAAGGTCTGTTCCCGCGAACCTCTTGTGTGGGAAAGATGTGGTCTGTTTCCAGGAGACTGACTGGGGCAGCTGTTTTAAAGCGTTTTGGAGTTTCGTGTTTATTTCATCTGTAACCAAATGAAGCCGTATTGTCAATAACAAATACAATATTCTCGTGTCAAGTTTAGAACTGAGCTGTAAAAAGTGATTTGGGCTGACGATAACTGGATAATCAAGGCTTCAGTTGAATATTTGCTGGTTTGGAGATCTCTGAAGGCAGCTAACTTGTGCAGGGACAGTGAGCAAATAGAGTTTCCTTATGCTGCTTCTGTAACCACCTTTGTTCATTTTTCAAGGTAAATGCTAGGGAAATGACAAATTTAATCTAAGATTACTAAGGTCCTGTGCTGCAAATGACTTATCTCCGTGTCTGGTTACTGGGTGATTGTTCCAAGACTGCCAGTTTGGCTTTGAAAACAGATTTTTAAATAAAGTCCATTGCATTCATTATGATAATGCAGGAAATGCGTGGCTCACGAGGTTGGTTTTATGGAAGGAACAAGTGTACTTTAATCCTGATTTTATTATTTCTGCTGTGGTGGTTTGCTGTGAGACTGAGGACGTAGGAGTAATAGATATCCGTACTGTGAAGCGCATGATCAGCAATCTGAACTTCGAAAGCAAAGAGTAAAATCTGTGTGGAAAAGCAGCCAGTTTGTGATCTGAATGTGTGGTGGGTGACAGTGTTGAATTATTTAAGTTCTCAGTTTCTGCCTTTAACCACCCATTTTAATGTGCAAGTTTCTTAGCCTACACCTAGCTGTTGAAATAGGATGCAACATGACCACATATATGAAGGGGTTAAAACAGCTTATGGCCAGAAAGTTAACGCATAACTTCAGATCAAGAGATTTTTATATTCAGTTTAGTTACAAATATTGCCATCAGCCCTTTTCTTTGCATATGTATGTCCATGATTATATCTTGGCTGAATACTGGTTGGGGCCATTAGCAAAATAGTAGAGGCCGCAGACGACATTTTATTCTCATTCATGTTGCCTGTGAAAATGTAAGTTTCTGGAAAATCAAATTAGAAGCTGTCCTCCATTGTATGTTGGTTGTGGGTTGAGAGGTATGCAGGTATTTTTAATTTTATTTTTTTTAAACTAAATCCTGCATTTGGGAATGTGAGATAATTGTCATTGGCAAAAGCAGAGAAGACAGTCAAAGCTTGTGATTATAAAGAGAAAGATATAAGCTTGTGGGTAACGGAGAAGAAATGTTTTCCTCTTTGTGTCCACATAATGCAGGGCTGTGGGAAGATATGCTTAATGAAGATGATTATTGCTGTGGCTTTCCATAAATCCACTTGTAATGGAGGCTTTGTACAGTTACTTCTGAATCTCTACATTTAAAAACTGCAAATAGCGATAATGGAGTTGGCTAATAGCAGACTGTCAAGTAAGTGCAATCCTTGTGATAATGTTCAGCCATAGATCTCCATTTAAGCATTACTTTTAAGCAGAAAATGTTTCTTGTAGGTCATAGTATATGCAGTTGGGAGGAAACCCCCCCCAAGTTGTTGCTGCTTGTTCTTGAATCTTAACCAGGTGACTCTAATTGGGCAAAGGGTGCTTTTTCTCTCCAGCTTTTTATCAGATAGCAGGAGATGTACAATTGAGTAGATCCATTTGATGTGAATTTAGATAGTGGGAAGGAATACTAATAATAACCAGCTTTAAGAGACTGACTGAAGAAGTTTACCTGAACAGTAAACCTGTGTGCAGGTTGTGTGCAAATTAAAACTGGGACTTGTGCCTGTTGAAGGATTGCAAACTTTCCTGTGAAGCGTAGGAGTGAGCTGGATGCCACTACACGATAGTCAGAGCCTGAGCTGATCTTGTTAGTAGTATTAATCAGGACAAATCTTTCTGTTTCAGTGGTTTTATAGTGCTTCTTAGAAACCAGGGTTGAAAGTTAAATTACTCATGTCTGTTTTGCAACTTAAAAGGAGAAGGTAAGACAGTAGGGAAATTTTTTAATGTGGTATCTTGCCCCAATACAGAAGGATGTGAAATCACGTATTATTTTCAAGTAAAGCACTTGTAGTAGCTACTGGCTGTTTTATATAGTGTTCTGAATGAATGCAGTTTTAACTTACTTAGCTAAGAAACAGCTTTTGAAGGAAACTGACAGGAGAGTTGCTTATATTTATGTTTGGAGTAATTCATTGAGAAATATTTGTGATGCTCTCCATCATTGCTTGCCCTCCTTTAAAAGCAATGCTTTGACTTTCATCTTTCATACCACTATGTGAGGATTCCTTCTGTGGATTTACTTCTGCTCAAAATCTGACCATAAAAGTAAGCGTTGTTTCTACAGATCTTAGTGCAGTGTTCAAACCCAAAATATATGCTTCCTTTCCAGTAAAAACTTGTAATTACATGGGGTGGTAGCGAACTGGAAAGTATTGCAAAACATATGTAAGAATACTGTCGTACAAACTCTAAAACTGACGAATGACTCACTGCGCCAGTGCTATATCAAATTCTATCTATACACAAGGTTTAAATGACAAGTTTACTTTAGGCAGGGAATATGCAATTTTCTTGTACTCTTTCTTCATCTAATGTCAAGTAAGCTTAATGAAATGGTGCATGTGGGCATACAGGAGGTACCAGTTGTAGAGCTTTAATGAGCAAGGGGAACTAGCACTGCTTGGCTCTATTTGTGAAGGTGATAGATGTAACTACTCATATTAAAAGAAAGTTCATGGTACTGATGCTTATTTTGAGACATACATTTCTTCTAATGTACCTCATCATCATTTGTTTATGTGCATTTACTAGTTCTATTACTGGTTCTATTTTTGTTTTCTATGGAAGAGAGTATTTGGCTTTTTAGCAGTATACGTGTTCATCTGTACATATTGATATTAGTTGAATTTTTTAACTGGCATTTTGGCAGCATTTTTGTGAACATAAAATTCAGGTCACTGCCAAAATGAAAATGTTCTAATGGTCAGCATGGGCAAGGGGCCCATGATTGTAGGTTAAAGAGGAAAAGGCCACTTTCCACTGAAACAGCACAGGTTTTATTCATGCCTTTGACACTGTCATTGTGAGAAGCTTCTCAGAGCTTTGGAGACACCCCAAAAAAACCCCCAGAACATGTTAAGAGTAACATCCTGTACCTGGGAAGTCTGTGTAGCTGAGAGAAGGACGAGTGGAGTGTAGGTATCAGGGTCGTGTGCTGCGTGTCTCACGTGTGTGTGTGTGTGTGTGTGTGTCAGCTGTGAATGCTGGGGTGCCTGATGAAATGTGTGCTGAATCCCAGCCTGCAAAGCTAGGGAACCCAGTAACCATTCACCACTAGGAGGAAGAGGAACCCAGTATTGACCCTAGATAGAAGACTTTACACTATTCACAGTCTGTTCTTTAATTTCTAATTTAGCCATTCTGCCACAAAGCCTGTCCCTTCTGCTCTCCGTTAATCACCATCTTTCTGGGCAGTAGGAGAGATGCCTTGGTCTTTGCATTATGTTGGTCATGAGAGCTTAGTGACCAGTACTGGCCTGCAAGTGTTTGCTGGCTGTAGGAAGGTCGAAGTCTCCTGAGACTGAAAGGAGGCCAAGCTGGGGAAGCTGGAGCACTTGCTGTTTAATGTCAGTGTGCACACAATGTTTATACACCTGTGCCTTAGCAGAAAAAGAGAGTGAAACAGGTCTTGCTCCTTCAAGGACTCTATTATCTGAGAACATTATTCTAAAGATCAGAAATAAGAATAAGTTAGGGTTTTTGGAGCAGAGGATAGAAATAATGTTTATAAAAAGTCTGGCTGAGATAAAATTTCACAAAAATGTCTCCTAATATCTGGGCACTGTACTGAGAGAAAGCTCTGTTTGGACACTTTCATCAAGTGCAATCCCCTGTGTAGCTGAAATAAAGCAATACCATTAATCTGGGGAGGAATAGGATGGTCCCATTCTTATTCTTGTCCTCTAGCAGGCATAGAAGCTTCCAGTTTACAACCTGTCCAAAAGACATTTATTTCTTGGCACAAAATTTCAGCTGCAGCTGGCAAGTGGGTAAGTACTTTCTTCCAGCATTACTGAGAAAGAGGAATTATTTAGGTTGGCACAAGAAGTTTATAGTTTGGAGTTGTCACATGAAATTGAACAGAGAAAAAACATGAAGGCTGGGCATGTGGCATTGTTCTTTCAAAAGCAGTGCTGGAAATCCGGTCATCACTCGAAATCAAACAAAGCATGCATGTGCTTGACCATGGTGAGGAATTACCTATTGGCTTCATAGGCCTCTCTTCCTTTTTTTTTTTTCTTTCCCTCCTCCAAGAGTTGTGTTTAACACTGAATTGCATGTGTGTATACAAAGAATAACACCTGTTCTATTTTATGAGATCCACAGAGCACGGTTGCTTTTCTATCCCTCCTGTGTATGGATTCTTCTCTCATGTGTCATCCTTGCTGCTGAAGGCAGCCAGGCACTTGAGCTTTTTAATACCTTTTCTCTCTTTAGAAGCAGGAAGTTATTCATGGGATGGTGCTTGATTCTTCTGTTAGATTTCCTCACAAAATTATATCTTACAGTGTTTTGGAAGAGTCATCATTTTCCTAGAGAGTTTTCTGAGTCGGTAAAGAAGTGGGATGATAGGCATCTGTTTTTCTGGAGGAGTTTTGCTAATTGTTAGATTTTCTTCTCCCTAGATGTGTTATAATAGGATTATTAATTGGGAAGGTAAATTAGATCTGAGAAGTATGAAAATGGCTAGTCTAGTGTTTAGATTTTAGGCTGCATATTTAAAAAAAAATATTTTACCTGGCAAATACTGTGCTTCTGATCTTTTGTTTTGAAGAATAACCATAGAAGTGGCAAAGGAGCCTTTTGGACACAGCAAGTTAAGAATGTGTTGAGGTGTTACATACTAAAGTGCCCTTGTTTTTAAGTGCAGTTGTTTCCTTTTTACAATCTCCTGTTTTCTTCAAATGCAAAGGAGTTATGTTTGTTTATATCTTTTTAAGTAACATTTGTTTCACCAAATATGATCAAAGGTTTAGTTGTTGGAGAATCAATAACAATTCTCTTACCCTAAGGAAAAACCTGTAATTTATGAATGTACTGTCCGTTGTATTTTAACTACTTGTACTACAAAATTTGCAAGATTACACAAATTGACTAGAAGATGCACACAAAATCCTATAATACATTTATCATGTCAAAGTTCAGTGAAATATGAAACATAATTACTATAAACAAAGAAAATTGGCCTCTTAAACCTATGAACTAGAAGGCGTGGAAATAATTTTGTAATATATATTCTCAGTGGTTTTGTTGAGACTACTTTGGCACCACCAAAATGTCTTTGCAGTCTATGTATGCTAACGCCTGTGTTATGTACTCATAAACTTGTACTTAACCTCACGATGAAGCATGTGTTTTTGAACATGAATTTTAGATACTGAATGTCTCCTTGCTATAGCCTTGTTCATGAGTAGCTTCCAATTAATAAAATGCAGATTTGAAGAGTTACACCTGGGGACACAAGTATTTCAGCAGATTTTATGGTTACTGCTCGGTTCTGCCCCTTGACACAGAGGTAGGATTATAAACTTCTGCAGGAAAGTTTTTCTCCTTTACTGTACGTGTGAGATGGGAGTCTGGCTAACACCTCTTGTTGGTTTGTGTTTTCTCTGGATTCTACTATGTCTTTGGATCCTGTAAAACTAAATTTTATGCTTTTGGTTAAGGTAATGTACTCATTTGGGGCCTTTTGGCTCAAAAAAAAAAAAAAGGCATTTCGGAATAGACTGTCAATTAGCCTGATTTCCTGGGGTCTCTCCCATTGCAGAGGGCTCATTTGAACACAGATCAGTAAGTGCTGGGTCCCGCTTTTTCACTCAGCCTGGCTAAGACAGGGAGAGCTTGCAGAAGGCTGTAGCATGGCTGTGATTTCAGCAGCCGATTTTGGGTGGGTGCAAAGTCTCTGTGACTTGCAGCTGGATTTTGGATGAGACTGAAGCGAGTGTGGGCTCTCGTTGTCCTGTCCCCACGCTGGAGCAGCAGGTGCTGTCCTTACTTAGCACGGAGGTGTTGCCTCCTCCCGGCAGCGAACATCTCGCTTTGCTTTGCCTTCTTTGCTGCCGATTTCCCTGGCTGGCTGAGTGTGTGGCCAGGGTGGTGGTGGCCAGGGGCACCTCTCACCTGTACCCAGGAGAAATCCACAGAAGGAACAGCGTGTGCACCTCCACGATAAAACCCCAGCAGCTCCCTGGGAGCAGGCTGATACTGCCAGTAGCTGTGCCTGGCTCCTACCACGGCTCTTACCTGAAGCAGCTTCTTTGTAAACAAGATAATAACAAAGGGTGCTGCTGTAACTTACCTCCCTGCCAGTCTCCTTCATATGCCTGTGGAAGAAATAAGGAGCATAATTAATTATAAAAAGGAAGAGTTCTGAAGTGCTGCGTGGCAGCCGGCTGTCATGCTCTTCTAGTGATCCCCCATCCTGCTGTCAGAAAGCTGGGCATCCTTTAGGACACAGCAGTATCTCGCTGAAGGGTGATCAAAGGCTTCCTCATTGGCCACAACCATCAAGGTAGATGGGCAGACGTTTGTTTTAAAATGACTTGCACAGAGTTGCTGGGATCAACAACTTGACTGCAGTGACGAAAAACATCTTTAGCACACTAGAAATCATGAGTTGTGCTTTGTTTGCTTAGATCATTGAGTGTTCAGGGCAGGCACCATGAGGTATACGATGTTAAAGAATACGTTACACAGCAGTTACATTGCTGGAAAGCATTTGTAAATGTAAGCTTGAATTAAAGAGATGTATTTTTTCTCCCTATTAAACTTTGAAGAGTTGAGCTTTGAAGACCAGTGAATTTTTGATGCTCTTAAACGTTGCCGACAAGGAGCAGGTGAGGGAATCTCCTGACCTCCTGTTTTGCCTCTTTTTGTTTTCTCCCATGTTTTTCTTTGAGCTGATACTTGTCTGTTGGTTTTAGATGCAACAAGAAATGCAGACATTCTGGCTTTGGTCTTTGAGTGATAGGATGGGCTGACATAACTGTGTAGGTTATAAATGAGGTATGAGCTCTGGAATACTGGTTTTCTTAGTATCTGAAGGGAGTTATCAGGCTCTCGGATTTTTGTTGCACAGCGTAATTAAAATAAAACACTACCAATCATTTGTGTATTTTTGCCTGTAGGTAAAGTTTTTAATTGGAATTAGCTATACTTTGGTGGTAGTGGATTTTTTTGATGGTGTTTTTTTCTTTTATTTTTAAATTATTATAATGTTGCCTGTTTACAGTCTAGTGATATTTCAGTGAGAGTGCATAAAAAATATTGCCAGGCAGATTTGTTTATATTTTTATTGTATATTGTAGTAACGATGTAATTATTGCTTTTAACAGAAATGCCTGACTCGAGTGTTTAATTCTGTCAGGCTCAAGCAGTCACTGATGAGGTGATAAATGATAGGTTATATGTAGAAGTGGATTTGCAATTATTTGCTGCTTTTGGAAGAAAAAAAATGATGCTTTGTTTCTGTCCAGTGACTAATGTAGAAAATCAAAGTGGTGCACCAGATGTTTTTTTTCTGATGACTGTGGTGCAGGGTCTTTTTTTTGTACAGAGGAGGGTTTTGACTGAGTTTGTCTCTTGGTTTTTGAAGTCTCTCCTGCTTGTTAATGCAGCACTCTTCTACTCTGGACTTCTCTGTGGACAGGCTTTATGGAAAAGCTCCTTTCCCAACCATTCATGCCTGTCTCCGCTCCCCGTCCATCAGGAGGTGGAGAGGCAACGGCATTTTTACAGCACGGGCTGGTCACTTCCTTTCACATGTTTTTATTTCATAGAATTCAAACAAGAATAAGTGTTTTGCTTTATTTGTTGATGTCTGATTAGGAATTAGTGGAAGAAACTGAATCGCGGGTGTGATTAACGGTAGTTTTTGTTTCTGGTGTATGAAAGGACTCATTGTCTGAGGCTTTTCCTCCATCGTGCTCTGCCTAATCCTGCTGAAATCACACTAACAACGGCAGCGCTCGAGGCTCCTCGTCTTGTTTTCCTGTGTACTTAATCGTACAGCTGGAAAAATTTCCTCTTTCAAGGGATGGTTGCTTCTCGTGCTGAATCTGTCATATCATAGGGGTCTTGCTGTTCAGGTGGGCATTAGTTTGAGGGGCCTGGGGAGGAGAGGGTCATTAATCTGAAATGTGAAAACTGATCTAATTTGTGCTAATTTGGGTTTCATATATGGGCCTGATGGTTTTGTTAATGCTATCACCTACCTCTTTGCAAGTGTGGCTGAAGGAGGTGAGCTGCCTCATTCCAGCTTTTAGTTCCTCCCCCCTTTCTGTTAGATCAACTTTCGGTATTTGCTGTGTAGTTTTTCTACAGGGAGGAACTTTAAAATTGCTCAGGATATCCTTTCAGCAACAATTAAAGTTGAAGGTTTGTAGAAATGAAGACATTTCTAAAGTACATATTAAGCACACATAACAGACATGGCTGTTATTCTTTCAGGAAAAACCCAAAAGAAACAAAATACCCCACCCCATGAACAGCCTTTCTTTGCCTCTGAATCAGGTTGTCATTCCAAGGTCTTGGAGTGATTTAAAAATATAAAAAAACCTCCCCTGAGGAATCTATTAAAAATTATTTGGTTCACTGAACATTCAGTGCACGTTCAGTCTTGGAATCCATTACATGCCCATAGAAAGACTTTAAAAATCCTTTTTGACGAAGTTGGTCTGAGTTGTGTCCCTTTGGCAGGTGGGTGTGAGGGAATTTCATTGCTTTATTTTCAAAACAGAAGTGTGTGGAATTAATATTGATTTTTATTATAGCTGCTTGCTAGTGCCACTGTATCCAGAGGTCACATGTCAGCTCTGCTTTTATAGAGACAGCTTTCCGTGTTCCTTTAGTTGAAGTCTGTAGTTGTGGAGCTCTGGAAATAATTGGGAAATGCTGAGGGTTTTTTTTTTTTCCCTTTGAATTCAATTTGTAAAGCTTTATTACCTAAAATTAAATTCTTATCAGGTTGAAATGGTGCATAAATTCTTGTTGAATGGAGACAAATGCTATTAGAAATCAGTGAAACTAAGCTATATTTTAATCTTAGATTTATTTTCATTTCCATTGTCATACATTGAAAACACTTTGTATCTACTTTGTCCGTTTGTATTGGTGGTTTTTTTGTTGTTGTTGTTCTGATGCGTTTTAATGGTTAAGTCTGGGAGAGATGTGTCTTAGAGTCCCACTTGCAGTGCAGTTGTGTGCTGTGACTTGGGTTATATTTCCAGGTACCTAGTGTAGGTGTTGTCAGTTCCCATCAGCATGTGCTGCTTTTGTGTGCTGAAGAGAGTTGTCATATTATTCAGCAAAACCGCTTTTTTTTAAAGAACTTTTTCACATTTTCAGCTCATGATGGAGAGCTCTGGTGTCTCTTTGTTAGGTTTTATGTGCAGATATTCACGGTTGCTCACAGCTTGGTAGTTTCTCAGAGTCTGAAGTCAGGTAAGGACTTAAAGAAAACACAAATAATGGGCAGTCCCTCCGGATATGCAAGTTTATTTGATTAACCCATCTGACCTGCAGCATTGGAGAGCAGTTAAATATTTGGACAGTCAGCAGTCCTGTTAGTCATGTTTCATTAGGTGATGGGCTCCTCCATTTCGAGGAGTATTGCTCTGTATTGCTGCTGTTGCCAAGTCTTGTGAGATCTTGAGAGGGAGCTGTGTGTGGGGGCATGATGGGTGCTTTGGGGGCTGTTGCTGGACCAGGCTGCCAGGAGGAGCTGGGATGTGTGTCACTGCAACAGCATCATCTGCAGTGGGATGGGAATCAGGGGCAAGGGAAAAAATTGTTAATTGCAGATTGTCAACACCATAAAGGTTAGCTGGTAGATAAAGTTACCAACCTAGGCAGAAATAGCAGTGCTGCCCTGAGAAGTGTAAAAGGCTTGTCAAAACCTAATCTAATCTCCTGCATTAACTGTATATTGTAATAATGGATAAATGAATTTCCAGCAAGCTGAGATAGTCCAATTTTAATAACTTCTCAAAAAATCAAAGGGAAGTATTGCACTGGAAGAGGCATATCACGGTTATCCAAATTTCCTTCCATGGAACTGTTTTTAATTTTATGTGAGTCTATACTAATGGTTTAAAAACTCATTTGTCTGCTTGTCAGCAGCTTGACCGGTATTTTAATGCAAAGGACATGTTATTATCTTGAACTGGTCTTGTTTTCAATGGATGTAGCAGCCAGCTGGAAAATTGTTTGACTTTTTAACTGCCGTGGTTTTGATGCAGTGTCTAATGTAAGAAAGTAAAATTTATTTAAAATCAGTGACGCTTTTAATTGTTGTTTCCATTTAGATTCAAGGGGAGGGGAGCAGATGTTTATGCTGAAGCACTCAGTCTTGCCCCTTTTCTAAAGATCTGTGGTAATTCTCTGTATTAGAGCTAAATTCCTGTCCTTAAAATTGAGGAAAGTAAGAAATAGCTGCTTGCATTTTAACTTGATGCATTTCTGGATGCATTGCTGAAGGTGTTCTGATAGAAATTTGTCTATAAGTTTTGTGGGAGAGAAACCTAGTACAAAAGCTCCAAACAAACCTCTCTGGGATTCAAATGTGGTTTTAAAAATTGCGATAGTGCCTTTTTGTCTGTTCTAGCAAGAAATGAGTATGATTATAATGTGTTTTCATTATAAAGGTTTTGTGAGTGACTAGACGGGATTCATCTCTGAATTCCTGATGTTACAGTGTCCAAATTGTGCATAATTAACTTAAAAGTCAGGTTTTTGGAGACTCAGATGTTTCACAGGGAAATTAACGAGAAATGTAGTGTAATGTACTGCTCTTTTCAGTATGGTTTTCTCACCTGGAATTACTGAGTTATAAATATTTTAAATGGAAAATGGTTCTGAAATGAGCTATGAACGAGTATTCCCCTGTATTTGTGGTCTCAAAGTGAAGAATGCTTTGATTAATAGAGCCACTACATTCGTTTTTATGATAGTTTGGTGTGACACAAATGTAGTTTCTAGGTGTGTTTAAAAGATGTAAGTTTAGCAAAGTTTCTGCCCTATCTTTTCACTCAATTGCTTTGTGAGTTTGCCTATAATCTTGTTAATTAAATTGTTTTCACATGATTGCTGAAGCATCTCAGAATGGGTAAAAAGTGCTCTTTATGGACCCAAGTGTTGGTGGTTTGGTGTCAGCTGCGTGGAGGGTGTTGGATGCTGCTGCTGGAGGGGGGCAGCGCCCGCCTGGGGCTATGCAGTTGTCTGAGCCATCGGAAAGGAAAGCAGAATTGTTTGACGTGGTGTGAAATAACTTGCACAGCTCAGTTTTACAGTGCTGTTTTTTGTGTGCATTGGCACGAGGAACAAATGTATTTGCAGAGCGGATTTCTCCGCTAATGGTGTGATGTGGGTTTGTGCTCTCGCCTTGGTCGGAGGGGATGGCACCAGGTGTCTGTCAGGGTGTCACTGCCTTCTGACGCTGCTCAGAAGGGTTGGCTCGTTCTAACCAGCTACGGGTAAGTGGAAATAAATGAATGACTTCACAGGAGGCCTGAGGTAAAGCAAGTGTCACTGTGAAGGGAACTCCAGGAGACTGATCCAGGCCCACAGCTGTGGGCTCAGTTTTCTGCACTGGCTGTGACCTTGGATGTGCATGGGTGATCTGTGAGAGCTACTGACTAGTTACAGAAATCCTGGGTGGATGCGTGGCCTCTCACTTTGTTTAATAGTGGACTTTTTTTTTCCTTTTTGAGGAGGGACAGACGCAGCTGAGAGTTCCCAGCTACAACGCTTTTCAGATCCTTATTTGAAAGTGTTTTAAACAAGGGACATCAGAAGCTGAGATACAAAGCAACCTTTTGAAGTTAAAAGTGGGTCTGCATGAAAATGAACTGCTTGTCTGTGAAAAGAGTCAAGTGTGAAAGGATAGGATGGTTTCACTAAATGAATTTGATAGTCTGAATAAGTGTGGTGAGGCAGAGAGGAGAATCTGGAAAGGTCAGGACTGAACATGTGACTCTGGATGAGGCAGTGGAAAGACATGAAAGGAATTGTGTGGAAATGCCTTGGTTTACTTTTTTTTTTCTTTTTTTTTTGTTAGACTTAGAAGTGATTTATTTATTTTGGTGAAGATGGTCATGAAAAAGGAACTTCTTTAGAAGCTTGCTGCAGAGAAGTGGGGAATCTGATTCCTTTGGGATCTTGTACCTTTTTCATTTAGCCATTGTGTGGTTTCAAATAACTAACAGATCAAAGCCTAAAGCAACTCCTTCTTACATGTTCAGTCCCATTTGTAGGACTTCTCTACAGTTGAGTGCTTCAGCAGCTTTTTGTCACAAGTAAATTTCTTATTATTTCTGTCTTACTTTCATTGATTCATAACTTGGAAATTTTAACTCAAATAATTTATGACAAATGTTCTAATTTCCTGATACTGCTTAAAAGTAAAGTATGAGATATCTGCATTTGTTGTAGATAAATGTGAGATGATTTGCACTGGTAGCAGGAACCCATCTGAACTTTTTGTACAAAGTTATGGACTCTAGGTTAACTCATGGGATCTTGAGACCCACAGTACTTCTGTCATCAGCTCCATGATTAAAGAGCATATCAAGTCCTATGAAATGTTATGAAAAATTAAAGAATAGGATACGGAACATTATTTTGCCTTGTCTATATCTATGGTTTGTCCATGCATTAGATACTATTTCATCTCCCTTTCATCTCAAGCTATAGGGCAGCTAGAAGAACTGGGGGGAAAAGCAACATGAGTTGTTTAAGACCTGGAATGGCTTCCGTGTGACAGATGTTCCATGGAACTGGGAAAGGTGTGGTTGAGAAAGGATGTCACAGAGGTCTATGAAACTGTGACTAGCTTGAAGATATTTTGGCACTTTCATCTACCAGTGTGTAAAAGCCAAGAAAAATACCAACTTTGAAGGAGTCAGGTTTAGATTGTGGCAGGAGGAAGCCATTCTTCATGGACCGAGAATGTTCTACACGTTCTTCAGGCAGGTAAAGCCTGGAGAACTCCCGGAAAAGGTCTTCAGAGGACTACTTGGTGGACAAATGGAAGTCTAAGAAAATCCCTACCAATGAAAGTATTGAAGGCCACAGATGTGCTTGGGGGAGAGAGCAGATGTGCTCATTCTGTTCTTGCTCTTCTCCAGCCCTGTGCTTAGAGACTGTTTTGGAGACAGGGTATTGGGCTAACAGGGCCTGTGGTGTGACCCACACATCTGTCTTTACGTTTGTATCCTGTGCTTTGCCATGAACTCCATGAACTTTGTGTCCTCAGTTTGCTTAACATAGGTCAAGCCCTCTGCAGTGAAGCCTTTTCTGTGGAACTTATTTTCTTGAGCAACAGCAATGAATAGTTAAGCTGCAGCTGGCAAAAGCTGAACGCAAGAAGGGGGAGTTGCTGCTTTCCCATTCCTGCTCCCAGTTGCTGTGGCTTACTTTATGCTATTTTGGTGTCGGTGCCATTTCACTGAAGCAGCAAAAAATTAACTTCAGGGGGAAGGGGAAGAGCTTAATAGCTTTCTGCTGGTTAGTGGATTAAAGCAGTTCAGAGGTGGAGTGAATACTGAAGGAAATGGGACTGCACAGCCCCAGAGAAGGCAGCAGGATATTTTCCTTTTTACCATTAGTAAGCCATGAGATAATTTGGATGTCTCAGGGCACAGCCCACCCATCTCCCAGATGCACAATCTTCCCCTATTTATGCTGACTTGGTGAGTGTTAAGCTAACTTGTGGAAGGCTACAACTCAGTAACACAAAAGAAAACGATCAAATTCTGTTGCAGCCCTTCAAGTTTTCAGCAAGCTTAAGTAGATCACAAACGGTGCTGGAGCAGGGCTCCATGCTGGTATGGGTTAGATGGCAGCAGTGCCCGAACAGGCAAGAGCAGTCCTTTTCACAGTGGGGTAACCTCCCTTGCAGAACCAGACTGCTGCTCATGCAAGGGTGGATCTGCCTCCCACAGTGTGGTGGAGACTGCGACGCTTTTTGCTCTCCAGAACACGTAAAAAGGGTCGGTACCATCCCTGCAACCTTGGGGTGCTCTGGAGTGAAGAGACCCTGCCAAGGCATGCAGGTGGGAAGAAGTTATTTACTCACTTTTGCACTGAGGAAGTTCCCCAAAAGCAACTTGGAAAAAGGGAAGGTGGTGGGAATTACATCTGGTGCAGAGCTTCTTCCTTATTGTCTGTGGGTGACAGCGTGGAGATGTTGCCTGCCCAGGGAGTAACACAAAGCTGGTTTTTCTGCCTCTGTGAAAGTGGATTGTTTTCTGTTGTCAGAATGAGTGCTTTTGTGTACAAAATGCTGATCAAGGTCTTAATGCATTACTAATGTGTGCAGAAGAGCAGTGCTTGCAAATATACCCACTTGTTTTAAAAACAGATGGATCATGCCTTATCCCTCCTCCTTTTGACATCAGAACCCCCCAAAAGGCTGTGAATCTTCAGGACCTTTTATTTCGTTGGATGAATAGCAAAAAATGCTGCTATCCAAAATGAAAGAGATCTGCTTTTAGTTGAAGGGAGTTACTTTGTGAATGTCACAGACACCTGTGAGCAATAAGGGTGTAGGATAAAGATTTGTGTTTGAATTCTTCTAAGAGAACTAACAGTTGAGACTGATGGAAAAAATGTATTTACCTTTTAAAAATATATTACAATATTAATAACTTCCCACTATTCTGCAAATATCTTCATCTTTCTAGTTAGATTGTTCTACATTACTTATTCCAAAAGAGATTTGCTCTACTGCTTCTGTCTAGTGCTACATGTCAAAATAATTTTTCTTTCATGGACAGGCCAGCAAAATGTCATGTAGACTTTTTTTTCCATTATCATTTCAGTACAGGCAGGTCAGGAGCAGTTTATACAGGACTAGAAAATTTCTCTGCTTTTGCAAGTCTGTGTAAATAGGCATATCTGTGGCCTACTTTTCAACACTTCTGTGGTGTTTTAGATTCTCACAAACTTAGATTTTATATTTTTCGGAAAGCTCTACAATTCATTTTTAAGGCAGTGCTAATTCAGTGTGTCTAACTAGCTGAAGATCATTAATAGCTTCTCTATTCAGTACAGTTATGCAGTAAATCTCCTTCTGGGGTGATGCTATTAAATAATTCACTTATTATCCTCAACTTTTTTTTTTTCCAGTGGACTACCTTTTAAAATCTATGCTAAAATGTTGCTTGAAATCTTAATCTAATTTCTTCTTTAAAGATTAATTCCATTAGTGTGTAGTTCATGGAGGAAAATGTTCTATTATGGGAGAAACATATATAACTTGTACGAAGGATTGTGAAAGCATCAGTATGAATATAGGGAGGAGTGGTGACAGATAATATCTACAGAAAAGTAGCCCATTTTATTTAGCTCTTGGAGTGTATGTGTTAGGATTGTGGATATTAAGGTAGGTAAAACAGGCTACATAAATGGAAAGGCATTTGGAGTGGTGGAAAATAAAAACATCTTGATGCACATCTTTTTTGAATTATTTTGATCATAGCACAAAAGCTTTCAGAATTTAAACTGTTTCATGAAGGGAGTGGGTTGTACTGTGACTCTGACAACCATTTATTTTGAGGGAAAATTGCTCCCTAAATTTCTCCCACAGCCACTCTTTTTTTTTTTTTTTTTT
>VZRX01017566.1:260238-273220 GCA_013398075.1 Notiomystis cincta
TTTTTTTTTTTTTTTTTTTTTGGTTTTTTTTTTTTTTTTTTTTTTTTTGTGTGAAGTGCTGAGCTTTGTAGCCTAGAGTTAAAAACTTCTGGTTTCTTTGAGCCAACATGCAGCCCCCAGGCATTTTCTGGCTGACCTTATACACTAAAAATGACCAGGAGCGTTCTGCTGTTCATAGTTAACCTCTTTTGGTGGTTGATTTTCTTTCTAAGAAAAAACACTGTCCAGTCATGAAAATACAGAAGTGACAAAAGAAAGGATTGTGATAAATAGGAGAAGGCTGCATTGCTTCTGCTACCTGAGGATGCACAAACTGCAGTGCCACTGACCTGATGTGCCCAGGAGAAGCTTGGAACCTGAGCCTAAGAAGAAATCAAAATTAGCAGTTTTTGTTCAATGAGAGAGAAAAAAGGAAATTTACAGTTAAATGCAATGGACCTCAGACTAATTTTGTGTGGAAAATTGTGCCTTGCATTAAGGCCTGTAAACATAAATTTTTTCAAGCACTGTATTTTGGCTTCTGGTACTTAAAAAAAATATGGCTGCTGAACTTAGGAAGGTATTTGTATACCACCTGGATTTGGAGTTAGTAGAAATGTTAAATCAGCTGTAGCTCACTCTACATCTGCAGACAAAACAGTATTGCCCTGGTTTACTTAGTGAATTCCATTTGTGGCGTCATTCATACACAGTTAAGCAGTGAAAGATTAATTTTCCTTCTACAAGATGGAAATTCCATTTTTTATTATATATGAATAGCATATTCTTGAAAGATGATGAGACTGTTTTGACGTGTGGTAAATAGATCTATGCTAAATTCATCGGGTTTAAACTACAGAAAAATATGTGCAGATGAACTTTGTCCAGTTCATGTGAACCCTTTGAAACACTTAAATCTTTTAAGAGTCACTGTTGCATACTTTTGAGCTCAGTTTCCATCCAAATTCAACTGGAACAAGTCGAAAGAAAAAAGATCAGTAGGTAAAAAAGGGAAATAATGCTTGGTGTCAGATGTAGAAACTAAAATTGAAAAATGTGCGTGCATACACATGTACATGTACACACACTCAAACAGGCAATACAATTTATGAGAATACTTTACCATATAACTACTTTCTTGAAGTCTGAAGCATTAGTTTTTGAAGCAAATTAATGTTCACTGGTATCAAGTGATCAATAAGAAACAGTATTTTTCTAGAAAATAACTGAAAAACACAAAAGCAGACAAAAATACAAACTGCTTCTATAAATTGTGGGAAGGAAATGAATTCTGTTACTTTCAAAAACCCAAACATATGTATATTGTTGAAATGAATGATATTAAATATTGAGTGGTAGTTTTTTAGTAGGTGTTTGGTATACAGAGTCTGGTCAAAAGGTGAAGAACAGATCAGGTGAGATACCTGAAGTTAGGATTATGTTTTATGTCTTATCGTTAAGGAATGCATTCTCCATCCTTTGCTTTTAGATAATCTGTTAATTTCAGCAGTCATGGTAAGGATTTGTGTCCTGAAAGGATTTAGCCAGTTTACAAGAGGCAGCTTGTGTAGTCCTACAAAGCCCAGGTGGAAGAGGTGGTTTATGCATGGCAGAAAGTCTTGCTGTGAAGCCCAGTTTGTAAGGGAGATTGCAATACAGAAGCAAGCTACATTGCCTGCAAACATTTAGCTCTCTGCTTGAATGAAGATGCATATAATGTATGCAGGACCATATCATGTAGGCTTTCAGGGAGAAGCTCCAAGTGTTGATTCCATTATGTTTACTGGGGGGTTGTGCGGTGGGTGCTATCTGGAAAGCTCACAAAAGCACAGTATTTGGAAATGTTGCCTTGGTTTTAATTAACCAAGGCTTTCCCCTGGACTACAGCTGTTGTTTAGCTGCATTGAGAAGGGCTTTCCTGCAGTCATCAGTCCGTGTTGTCAAGTTTTGCAGAAAGCGGAGCCTCGGCTCCCGGGCTGTGCCGGTGGAGCAGACGCGGAATCGCGGTCGAGGCGCGGCGTGGGCGGCGTGGCCGCGGGCCCTGGCCCCGCACACTGCTGAGGGACTGCACAGGCGTGGGGGCTCTGTGTTCTGGGGGTCACACACACGTGGCTGGCACGCCTGCTACTGAGCGTGACGCTGGAAAGATGGGCGACTGAGCCGCGTCAGCCGATCCCAGGGTTTGAGAACTGAGCTCTGGGAAAATGGTAAGGACACTGCAAACATTGTCTGCTCTAGGTGGCTCATCTCTCTTAAAATACATGCTATGTTGAGTTTTTGTGTGAATTTTTGTAGCATAGCCAGTTGCCTATATCCATGTGCCCACTAACACTGTGAATGAACATCATCTACCTGGCAAGTTATGTAGTGATATTTAAAGTTTGAGTTCAATTGGCTAGGTATGTGGAATTTCTGGAGTTTGAAATATTGTATGTTTTTCTTACACTTGTTAATGTGCAGCTTGTGGTTTATATCCCTCTTCCACTTGCAGCTCACAGTGAGATGCTTCTTCCTTCCTCATATTCCTGGCCCCCATGTTGCATCAGTGAAAGAAAGAAAACACCTGACAAAGAAAGGCATGTTTCAATTGCATCTTAGTTTTGTGGTCTGTAACCTTCATCTGTTCTGTGATTGTAGAGATTTAGGGACAAGGAATTCTTGGGGAGAGTAAATCTTTCCTTTTCTTTTTCTAAGCTGAAAAAAAAAATTATATTTTGGAGGTTTTTTTCCGGTCTAATAACTTGGAAGGATTAACTTTGCACTCTAATAAATAAAACAGCCAAGCAGATTTTGTCCAAACGTTTCTTCACTAGACTTAAATCCTAATCCTGGACTAAAATCTCACAGGCTTGTAGTAAAATTGTTCCAGACTAAAACTTGGCAAAGTAAAAAATCTCTGAAAGCAGGGTTCACAATGGAAATGCTGATGCAAGCATAACTGGAGCATTGCAAACGCGACGCCATAAGAACAGCTTTGCATATTGCTCATGAATAGCTCAGAGGTAAAAGGATTAACACTTCTTAATGCTGCTTTGAATCTGCTAGACTTTTTGCTTGCTGGACTCAACACAGATATTCTGTAGTGTACGTAGGCTCCATATATTTGCCTTTTATTCTGATCCCTTTATTCCCCCCTAGCTGAGAGTCCTTTATTGCTGCAAACAGAAGCCTTTGTTACCTCGAATTTCCTGCATCACCTATCAGGATCTGTCAGGAGACAGAAATTAATACCAGAAATAACAATTTGAGCTCAGCGTGTAGCTATTTAATTTGCAGACTAAAGGAACTTTCGCACGTTCTGCATTCAGAGAGGAGGAGGAATGGGACTGTTGGTGAAGAAGAGGAGGGTCTGGATCTCTTGTAAAATAGCATGCATGCTCCAGTGAGGATCTAGTTCTGTGGGTAAAAAGCCCTGTTGAAAAAGAAATTATGAAAATGAAATGCCTTTTATTTATATGGTGTTGCTGAATTTGTGCCTGCAGACGTTTGGGTTTCTTTTTGCTTATAGCTAAAGCATTCTGAAGTGAGCATGTGTTTGTGTACACTCTGTAAATGTTGATAGGTTTACAGGCTTTTCTCTTGGAAGATTTTCATCATATAAAAGTTAATGCTGCCTCCTCAGCCCATTCATTTAGAACATGGTTACCTGTTCCTGTGAAAATGAGAGCTGAGAAAATCTTGTTGATGGTCAATTAAATCAGTTTGGAGTTGTGTGTTGTGTGTATGTGTGTGTGTGTATTTATGTGAGCACACACATGCACGCATATGCATAGATATATAAATATCCTATTGCGGTTGCCATAGTCACATTCTTGCTGGGCTTTATACCAGCAAGTGTGCAGGGAGGTGTCAACAAAACATGATGTGTTTTAAATATAATCTGAAACACCATCCAGCAGCAAATCAGATGTTTATTAAAGGTCCCTTTCCTCCACCAAGCTTTCACTTAATTTGCCTTCTCACAAAAGGGAACAAACTTGAAATACTTCAGTGTTTAAGCAAATAATATTTATAGAAATGGTAATATGCATGATTAAAGATAAAATACAAGGGCTCTGGCTGGTGGTTATTTACAACAGGCATGGCCCTCAGACAGCAGCAGTAAGAAAAGTGAGTATATAGTAACTGTTAATCCACTTGACAACTGATAACAATAGAAATTGTGCTGGCAAGAAAATAGAGGTCTTGCACAAATATGACATTATTTTCTTTGATTTCTTTTTTCTTTGGTTTTTTTAAAAATAAAATTAAGATAAGTGTGTATATAAATCAAAGTAATTTGAAATACATACCAAAAAATCCCCGTAGCCATGATTGCTATAATTCATGTTGTTGACACTCCTTGCTGTTACAGAACTTAAGGTCTCGGTCATTTATTGTGGGTGGGTGTCAGATTTTGATATTGTTAATGCATTTCAACGTGCTATGGTACATGCTGTGTGTGGTGCTCTATATGTAAAAACTAAGAACATCATGGTAGTCTCTAATTTCTTTGGCTTTGAAAATTACTAAGTAAAAGAATAAGCAAGAAATAGACATAGTTAAAATTCACAGTGGAAAGGAAGATCCTTTAGGAAGATTTGAGTTGGTCTGGATGATTATTAAAGTTGCTGGTTAATATTTTTAATATAACTTCTGAAGCAGCTTTTATCGAAAGATCTAGGTGCATATTACAGACTAGTTTAGACTCATAATATCCTTGTGGTGAGCTGGGCAAGTATTTTCAAGAAACTGATGTCCAGAGATGGTTGCCATGCTTGCCTGTGCTAATTTGGAAAGCTGGGTCTTGTTTATGCTTGAAGTGAATGCAGATTAAGGTAGGATGTAAGCACAGTAGTCATTTCTGATTAATTAAATGTGCAGAAATTCTTTCTCTGAAACAAGAGTGTCTTGTTTCTGGTTAGCATATCCTCTTTGAAATGGCACTCATTACAGAAAACTGCCCACTCGTGGCTTTAATAAAGAGCTGTTGTGCGAGCAGGAAGGTCCTGGTTACTGAAGCTGGCGAAAGAGAACGTGGGGTTTCTTGCTCTTGGTCCTTTGACCTGTCTGCTGGACCAGCTGGTCCAACAAGTGGTCAGATGGTCCCAGGGGATCAGTGGCCACAAGTCACTGGAGTGGAGGCTTACCAGTTATTCTCAGCATTTGTCAGGTGATGTCCCAAGCCTGGGAGGTGTGGTGCCCCACTGCTGCTGTGTGAGCGAGGCATTAACAAATCTAAGGGACTCCATTTTGTGTGGGATGACATCGAGTGCTGCAAGGGAGAAAAGCCTGTATTTTGTGGTTGCCGTAGTGAAACCCTACTGCAACTCTATACTCAGTCCATTTTCTGAAAAAGGAGGAGGCTTCCAGCTGTTTTCTGTCCCTCAGTATTGTCCTGGGCTAGTGAGATCATCTGAAATTTGAGGTAATGTTGCTCTTTGTTAGGAAGTTATTTTCCTTGTCTCATTTGTTGTTCAGTATAGCCAACGTCTTGTTTCTGGGTGGAATTTCACAGCCCTGGAACAGCCCCTTCTGAGGCATTAAAAGATGTGCAATTGTTGCTTTCCCATGAAGGTGTTGCACAAGTCCTTGTCTGTCCAGGTGTCCATGCAGGTACTTAGATACAGCAGCAATACAGGCTTTTACAAGAGATCTGTAGTTATTGATGGATATTTATCCTTAATAAGTTCCTGTAGAAACAGGACAGTAAAAGCCCCACTTCTTATATACAGAAACAGAAAATCTGGTAGATTAAATAACTTGACATTGAGTTTTCAGTTGAGCCAAGAATAAAACCAAGATATCCTAAGTCACTGCCTGGTACTAGGTATGGTACCTTGTACTAATTAATATAATACAACTTGCTGGTGTAGATATGTCCATTTGGGGTTTTACTTGGCCTTATTTGGAAAAGATGTGATTTAAAATGGGGGAGGCCCTGGTTGATTTGCAGATTGGATGGTTTGAATGAGCACATGAAGGTCCTTTCCTAAATGTGTCTGTGGCCTCTACGTGGAGCAGGAGAACATCCTCTGTGCATGGTTGGTTGATGAGGTGTATTAAATGTCTGTTCAAAAAAATGCCAAATCACAAACAAAAATAGCCTAACCTGGAACTTCCTCCTCTCCTTTCAGTATTTTCTTACGTTCAGTTTTGCTGGCAGGTCTGCTAATCTGAGTGTGGTGTCAATCTGACGTGTGGGACGTTCACAAGAGCCTCTATTCACACATAAATTAAAGGAGCCTCTCACAGTGATGTCCTGGGGTGGTCTGAAGTGGTGAGGTATAACACACAAATGTTGCTGGGATGCAACCTGAGACCATCCCTATGGCAGCAGAAAGAAAATGGAAATAAAAAAAGGAGAGCAGTGGGATATTTTGATATCCAAAGACGGACAGATAAAACACTTGGAGATTAGTACATTATAAATTACTACTTCCTGAACCCTGTGAGTGACAGGTCAAATCTGTCTCTGGTCATATAGCTGTAAGACTGAGGGACCAGAAAAAAGCACAAGATGAGTGGTTCCACAGGATCCCACCATTCTTCTGGTTGAGTGTCTGATGTTTCCTAGAGCAAAGCAAGAAACAGCATGGGCCCTGCTGGCTTGCTGCCTCGTGCCTCTGCAGGTTTGGCTTCTTTGGCATTTGGGATTACAGTGTGGCATTATGGTGCTTGTGCCAGGCAAAAGCAGCCCCTCTGCCCATCTCATGAGCAGCATGAGGAGTAGCATTGAATGTCAGTTCCCGGGTTGGACACGGTGGTCCTAAGTTGTAGTGGTGTCGATTACCACAGGAATTGATTGACCTGAAATGTTTTACTTCAGTCTCTGTCTGTCTATATAAGGGGGAGAATAAAACTGATAAATTGTATTTTAATGTTAAAAATCTTAAGGAAACATTTTGTAAGTGTAAAAGCAATTCATAATTCATCAGGGCTAAGTGAATGCCTTGCTTCTGTGTTCTGAAGTGGGCATTGCTTGTTCATGCTGTGGTCTGTTTGCTTGTAGTCTTTAGTGCTTGTTTGATCACTTAAGCAGCTCATGACAGCACCCTTATAATACAGGAAAAAAGGCCAGTTTGAGGAGCCCTTGTATAATGTAAAAGATTACAACTAGAAAATACTATATAGCTTTTTGTCCTTACAAAATCCTGCTAAAATATTTCCAGTGATGTCTATGCACCAGGATCAGTGGCAGCTTATGTGCAAATGGAAATGGCTTTTTCTTTGTGGATGTTCTGCTTGGGAGGAACCGTGTCTCCTGGGCAGTGCTTGGTGTGATGCCGGTGCCTCTGGAAAATCTAGGAGGTTTAGTGTCTCAAGTGTGGAATGAGAATTGCATTTTGAAAGCTTTCAATGTTGTTTTTCGGGTGATTCCTGAATACAGCTGAGGATTTTACATGGGTTACAGGGAACTTTTTTTATATAAGGAATAGGCTACCTCTTCTCCTCAAGCAAGTTAGGTTCCTAGGTTTCTGTTCCAGTTTTGAGGCTGAAGCTGGCTTAAGGCTTGTCTGTGTTGATGGAAGTTTCTGGTATATCCCCTTGGTGATTGTCCTTCATGTGGGATCATCAGCGTGCTTGCAGAGCAGGGCTGGTAAAACCAACTCTCACTGTGGAACCGTGTGTCTGCTGGAACAGTAGGCCCAGCTTTTCCCACCACACTTCTGGTGGCAAAAGCCTGTCCAGTGACCTTAAAGGTACAGAGGTTTTTTCTGCAGTCCTCATTGCTGTGGGCTACTCTTTCAAATTGAATTTTCTTTTCACTGCCAGACGCGGCTTAACAGTATCTACAGGATGTGTTACTAATTGCATGTTTTCACTGTGGTAGCGCAATTGAAAGCAAGAGTTTCCATCACAATAGAGCACAGCTTGTCCTGTGTAGTATTTTTTCATGCTGGCATTACATTTTAAGGAGTGTGGAGAAACCAGTTTGATACTGGGATAAGCTGTAAGTCCAGGTGGTTAGGCAGCTCATACTGTAACTTTGTATTCACTGAAGGCCCCAGGTACACAGGGAACTAATGTAAAGAAGTAATTTTGGAGAGTTGAGATCCTGCAGATGCTCTGGTGACATTGTTTTTCACAGTGCGGGTTCTTCAGTCTTTGGCCAACAGGAGATAATCAGGGGAATGCATGACCAGCAAAGCATAAAACATCATGGACTCTGGGATCTTATGATACAGAACTGAGGAAGCCTATGTAGAGTGGTAGAGAAGGGCAGTCCAGATTGAAAAGGTTAAAGTCATGGACTCCTGTTTTTTTTTTTTCTTTCACATTATATGAGTATCTTTGTTTCAACAGGTACTTTGTTGGCACTGGTTTAGAAAACAGTAAGGTCATAGTCATATTGAACTTCAGAGGATGATTTTTGCTGTCTTCATCTGCCAAGTTTTAGTGAAAGAAGTCTCTCCTTGTCTTTTATCCTGTGTTTGACTCTTTCAGAGGAAAGCCTTGCTCAGCCAACAGGGTACATCACATGTGTTACAGTTGCAGGAAGATGAGTTTTGAGAAATGTAGATGTAGTATAGTGACCGATAACAGAGAATCAGATAATGACTGCTGAACTGAATAACAAGCAGGCTTAGCTGAATTTTACTTGTTAATTTTCAAGAAGTTGAAGTGGAAGAGAAAGAAAATTGATCCTATTCCTCTCCATTGCTCTTTGCATCCTTCTTTGTTCTGTAGTACCTCTAGAGACTCCTTGGGGCCATGAGTCAGTCTGTGTCGAGGTGATAAGTAACTGTAGGTAAGAATTATTCTGTGTTAAACTGAAGTTGAGGGAAAATGCTTCAGTATTTCTGTCTATAGGCTCTGTGTTGGTTTGTGCTGGTCTTAGCCTGGCAGATTCAGATATTTGCTCTTTGGGTTGATGCTTTGTGTAATCTTGGTTCTTCCTACATCATGACCTGTTATTCTGGATTGGGTTTTTCTATGACCTTAGTTCTCTCAAAAGATTCATGTATCTTTCAGACATGTATTTGCTGGAGCGAAAGCAGCAGGGCTTGAAAAGGTTCATGTGATGCTGCTGTTGAGAATTCAGCATCCTTACCTGAGGATGTCAGGCTGCCCAGGAGGTGGACCATCCTATGACAGCCTGTTTGCCCAGGCATGCACCTGCTGCCCCGATAGGAAGATAGATACATCCCCTAGAAACCCTTAACATAAACCTTTATGTGAGTGTGAAAGATGCAGATGCACACATGAGTGGTCAGGGCTCTGGTAAGCTTGGGCACACCTGTTGATGCTCTGCTTGGCTGGTGGTGACTTTTCTTCCCTGTGAAAGGACCTCACTGTGCTCATCTTGCATTGTAGCACCTGTCACCTGGCAGGTAGATGTTAAATACTGCATTCAGAGGGGGTTATCACCAGCTGTTCTGCCCTGGCTGTAGAAGAGGGAGACAAGTGAAGTTTCAGCTGTTCAGTATGGGAAGAGTAAAGGGAAGTCCACTAACATGGTTGTAAAGTTCAGGAGAGCACTTTGGGAATCCTTTAGGATGTATCATTGTTTACATTTTGAATTTCATATTTGAAATGGATTTTGATGGAGAACTCACAAAGTGGAGATATGCAGTTCAGTGTTAGATCATTTGAATCAATAGAGGCTGTTCATTGTTGCTGTCTGGTCAACATGACAGTGTGTTAGATCAACGTGAGTTGTTCTGATGGGCTGTGGGAGTTGTGGACTTGGCTTTTGTAAGGTACCTAGCTATAGATTGGGCCACTGGATGACATGGTTGGCATTCTGTTCATATGTGCCTGTTACCTGGTTGCTGTTGTTTCTGTGTGTACAGTAAGTAATGTCTTGAATTCTTCAAGAAGCTCATTTTGTGGAGCATAATAAAGTAACAACTTGAGTGTTAACAGAAATCTGGAGTGTTACGTGTGTGTGTGTGTGTGTGTGTGTGTGTGTGTAAGTTGCTGCTACTGTAATATTTTTCAAAGCTGTGCTGAAAAAAAGAAAACAACAAACAGCAGGAAACATGGATTGCTATCATGGATTTATCCAACCTGAGACAACTCTCCAGCATCTCTTGCTTGATCTAAGGCTGTTTATACAAACTGAGTATTTTTTAACTGTGTCATCTTGTGAGTTATAGGCAGTACAAATTAAAAGCTGCTTTCTGGATTGCTCCAACGTACGACTCTGCTGGTGGCTTACTGGAGAGCAGCTACAGTGAAAGGACTAACTTGCCCACAGCATCTTCTCTCCAACACTATGGCCTGTGTTTATCCCTGAGAGCAGTCCTGGCTTCTGAAGTACTGTACCAGTAGACATGTGTTGTCCATGCAGTGATGAGGAAAACAAGGGTAATACATGCTGCAGGGTGTTTTCTATGCATCTGCCCAGTTTTATTTTTGCATGATATATTTATACACATGTGCTATCTTCCCAGTTTAGCTCTAATGCCCTCTAATTCTGGGTATGCAGTTACGAAGAAAGCAAAAATCAATGTAGAGGGAGGAACACGGACCTTTAAAGCTTTGTATTATATGAAGAATTCCCAAATCTTCAAGTGTTTTGCATGTTCAAATGAATTAATGCTCCCTATGAAAGTGTTCCTGCTGATAAGTAGGAAATAAAACTTTGGCTTGAGAACTGTGGCAAAATACAAGGGAGACTCAAGCTGTCTGATTGTAGGCTTTAAATACCCAGAATGATTCATCCTGCTTTTTTGTTGTCCAAACCTGTAGTTAAAAATTACCGTATATTTTAAGTAAATTCAAGAAGGGTTACCACAGAAATGTGAGAATAAACTTGAATGACAAAACATTGAATAATTTTCAATTCCTCTTTTATAAGACTGTTCTTACAGTCAAAGAATAACTCTCAGTGACCTGCAGTGCTATCCAGAAGGTTTTTGTAATTTTCAGCTGAGTTGACGCTGAGGATTTAGCAGCTGCCTATGCAAGAAGAGTGGGCGACATAAGGAAATTGTGAAAATTGGCAGAATATGGCTTGGATGGCTTCTTATTAGATGAAGACTGGTGTGCACAAGACAGTCTAAACAGACTGCTGATAAATTAGAGCATACCTAGTAAATAGCGAAGAGAAATGACAAGTCTAGGCGCTCGTATCTCAGTTTTTCTTAACTGGTGATTAGCAGGGAGCTTAGCCTTTTTATATCGTCATCTTCAACATAGTATTTTTGCTCTTCCTCAGTCTTTGCTTACTGAAAGTAGAGGATACATGGAAGGAGCAATAACCCTGTGTGTCTGACTGAGGAAAAATAAGAGACTTGGGTATCTAGAACCTGAAAATAATCTGGTTATACTGCTGTGTCACCTGATACGTAGTTATGGCATTTGCTCTGGTACTAAAAGCCCAAGCCCCTTTGGTGGTCATGGGTAAATGTCAGTTTCTGTGCAGCTGAGAGAGTAGCACTTTCCTCTCCTTGAACTGGAAGGGTGAAATTGAGAACCACCTCCCTTCCTTCTCCCATCCTATCCTGATTACAAATAAGATGGTAACTCACAGGTATTATAGGAGATGTAGCTACTTGAGCAATCTGACCTCTCTTCCACTGATCTCCCAAAAGCTTGAGAAGGGGACAAGAAATGAGAAGAACTGCATGCTAGGTTGTATTTTGGTCTCTGAAAGAAAGCATAGCTGACAAGGAGGGATTATGCAGGGTTACCTGTAGAGTGTAAGGAGATGAGAAAACTGTGCTCCAGCATGGCTCTTGTTTCTGTGGTGAGCACAGGATGGACCCTACATTGACTCATTTTTAGCCTCTCATATAAAAGTAATTCCCCTATTGCCACTTCATAGCTTAGGGAAGAATTGAGCTTGGTCATTTATTAGCTTTTATTAGGACAGTAACTAATTTTCATTCACCTCCTGGATGCCTCAATGATGATTTCTGAGCCACAAGTTTAAGTGTTTTGGTAGATCTTGGCACTCCATGGGGAAGTGGCAGCTTCTCTCTGCTTCTCCAAGCAAGAAGGGGATGTCAAAGAGCTCTCTATCTCATGTTTACTGTCTTGGCTTTTTTCCATCTCCCTTTTAAACTTCAGGGTGTGTTTTGCAGTAAATTGTATGAAATCCATATACATTAGTATTGCTGTGTAAGTAAGGAAGTCTATTTTGAGACCTCTTCTGTCCTTCTGGTTATGGAGTGACCGGAGCAAGGGAACTTTAGAAGACCAATGCTGTGGTTTCTCAGGCAGTGTGGCTGCTGTGTTTTTACTGAGTTCAGTGTGAGCAGATGTCTGGGGAGTTGCTTTGACCTTGCTTCTGGGTGGCTTATAAATAGGGAATAGAAATAAATTATTTCTTCAATTGTCATTGTAAGTGAGATATTAAACAGGGACTTTACAGTTCCTGAGAAATGCAGTGATGGGTGGACAATAAAAGGAAAACTAGTGAGGGGAGAAGAGATTAGGAGCTCAGAATGTTACTTGGGTAAGGGCTTTGAATTGGAGCAGCAAAACGTCTGAACCTGGCATATTTTTTAATGAAGAAAGATATGTTTATGACGACAGGATGACTAGGGAAGAAAAATCCTTTAGATCTCTGTGGAGTGATCCGTGAGTCAGAAATTTCTGGCACTTGGAGAAGCACTCCTTGCTCAGCTGCAACTCCACTCTTCTGCTTTCTCTCTTTAAATGACCATGCAGTGGATTGAGGGACAAATCTGAGTAGCACATGGTCCAGTTCTTAAACAGGACACCTATCGATGTTACGTCTCAGCTGTCCTGGTGAACATTAACTCGTCTCCTGCTTTCTGAGTTTGCAGACTCAGCCAAGGCACAAAGAATTGAATAACCCCTGAAGAATGAACTCCTTTGTTGCCCACTGAGGCATAGCTGTGGCATTGTTTTCACCACAGGCAGGACAGTGAGTAATAGCGTCACAGCTGCTTCACTGAGCTGTGTGCTGGGGGATACTTTAGTCTCCTTGGACTTTTCTTTCCAAAACCATTCACGTGTGGAAAAAGATGAAATACATTTGTAAGCAAGACTTCATCTTTTTCTTTTTTTTTTTTTTTTTTTTAAATGGAGGAAAATTGAGGTTTGC
>VZRX01017566.1:273226-391196 GCA_013398075.1 Notiomystis cincta
CATTTTTAAGCAAGACTTCTTCTTTTTTTTTTTTTTTTTTTTTTTGTAAATGTAGGAAAACTGAGAGTTGTACTGTGGAAAAAAAAGCCACTCAGACATCACTCTGTAGAAATTTGAAGGTGTGTGGCAAGGAGTCAGCTCTAACTTTTTTCAAAAGAAATTTTCAAAATATTGATGGAGCTTTCTTCTCAGCCTGTGTTCTGCATCTGGTGTTACTAGTTTGGGCAGAAATTTACCTCTCTTCATCAAGCAGACAGCCCTTGCCTAGGCAGCATTTAGCACTGCTTCATCCTCAAAGCCCGACAAGGAGTAGACTGCTCATTACATTGCCTCAAAGCATTTACCTCACAGCAATCCACTTTTATGTTTGATATTTAGTAGCACCAGCTACCTTCAAATATGTTTTTGCATTGCTCTCTATTCAGTCTGCCAAGAACTCTTGTCCAGTAGAATTTAAGGTACCTTTTAAGTGTAATTTAGACATAATTATCTCACCAAGATTGTATCTATTGACAGCAAGACTGTATTAATCAAGGACTCCTTTTAAAATACTTGCTCAAGTGGATTCTTCTCTGTTTTGCCAGACTCAGTTTTATATGATGAAAGTGATAAGTATTCAGTGTCTTTGCACAGTGTGGTCAGCAGTGATCAAAAAAGAAAACAGTTTTATTAATTACTATGAGATGAAAAGAAAACAAAGGCATAATTGCATTTTTGTCTTAGTCTGTGGTGAGTCTTGTGCTCTGAATGGTGGTTAGTTTTTAGTCTTCATCGAGGGAAAGAAAATTTCAGAGAAATGCAGCAACAATGACCAGGTGTCTTCCCAGATCTTCAGCAGGAGAACCTGGAGGCAAGGGAGGTCACGTTAAACTTGACTAACTCCTAACAGAAAGCAGAAGGGTAAGGAATGGAGACACTTTTTTTCCTCTTCCTCACATAAGGACAGATCACCATCAGGTTTAAGATTAAATACCTCGTCATAGGTGTAGCTTAAGCTGTGAAATGCATGCTTTTTTAACAAAGAGCGTTTGATATCCATCAGTGTTGTCATGTCATGCCACTATCACCAGACTGTATTTGGAAGAGAAATGCTACTCATAATTTGCAGAGGATCATTTAATCATCTTTGTCAAGTAACAGATTTATTATTGATTTCAGGCTCCTGGTTAGTTTAGAGACTTGTATCTTTGTACTTTGCCTTTCTTCTTCCCCTGAGGATAAAATGCCACTCCACAGATTTTGTAAACCATCTATGTTAAAAGAACATCAGGGTTCAAAATTCAAGTATTCAGTTCAAGCACTAAGAACTTAAGCACAAATTTCATCTGTTTTATTAACTGACTGTGGTATGATTTTGTGAAAGAAATTGTGCCTAGAAGTGCATTTAGGTAAGGAAACATACCTGGAAAAAAGCTGGACAATTCTAATTCCAGAATGTAGTCTTTTTTTCTTGTTTGCCTTTGAATTTTTTCTGTTTTACATAGCTTTTGCATGTAATGTAAGGAATAATGCTTTGTAATTCTTGATTTATAGAGAAGGTAAGTTTGGAGGGAAAGCAATAGTTCTACAAGTAAATACACTAAATCCTGTGCAGGTTGTCATCAGGGTTGAATCAGAGCCATTCACAGTTCATGGTGAACAAAGAGTAACTAATAGTAATAATAGATTCCTATCCCTTCAGCCATGGGCTTTAAGGTGGAATGGTGTTGTTAAATGCCTTATCTGATTTTTCTATCTATTGCAAACCAATATATTTCATTTACTCTGGAGTGTTAACTCTGATTTTGTTCAAACAAAATTTCCTAAAAGATAGGTAGCTCAAGGTGAAGTTGTATACAGGAGGTAAATCCTGTTCAGTTAGTTAATCTACCACTAAGAGCATTAGAAAGGCAAAACTTTTTTTTTTCTGTTTTCATCTAGACTAGCTTCAGCATCTAGCTGTGGTTTCTACTTGAAGTTTTCTCCTGTATGTGGTCAGCCTGAACCTCTAGCTGCTTAGGTATTGTAACCAAGTCACCTTTGCTGACTTTCTGATAAAGAAGAAACATTGCTCTTCCTGGTGTTTTCCAGTTCTCTGCAGCTGTATTTTAAGTTTTTTTGTGAGTTTGCAATCTAGATAACATGCTCTCTCCTGGTATTTTGTAATGTTTACTTTCCAGTAATAATATTGGGTGATAATAAATCATGTTCCGCTTGGGTCAGTGTGGTTCTCAGCTGTTTGCTGAGCAGCTTGGGGTAATGAGATTCATCAATGTTGAGTTTGTTTTTAGTGGCTCTCACTACAGCTTTCACTTCTTTCCTGCTGTTACCCCTGTCTCGTCTTCTGCTCCTGTCTGTCCACATCATCTGCCCTCCCACCTGTGTTCAGCTGAGGTGGCCTTGCCCTGTACCCCCCTCCTGACTCCATCTGAAGGTGAAGATATGAGGGACAGAAGTAAGAGGGAGAGAGGTATCTTCATTCCTGGTGTCCACTGAGGTTTCTGAGAGGTAGGGGAGGAAATGGTGAAAGGATCTACTAGATCTCAGGACAGTTGAGTTGATGCAGATGAGGTGTGCAGTCAGGTGGATGTATCAGTGGGAGACACGGAGTCATGGCCTTTGGGATGCAATAACGAGCTCTGACATGGCATGGAAAGCAGAACTCAGTCTGGTCACAGCAGTGACCTAAGAAACTGCAGGTGTGAAGAATTCAGTTGAGCTCTGCCATCTAAGTTGGCTTAAAGTTGAAAAAGGCCACTCACATTATTTTATCTCTGTTTAAGAGGCATTTGACTTTAATTGTGTAATTTAGGTAGGTTGCATCGAGTCAATAATTTTTACATGTAGCAGACTGTTCTTCTTCCAGAAGAAAAAGATATTTCTATAGATTTAAATGATCCTTATTATGAAATTGCAAAACCACTACCATGGAGAATTTCCCTTAGATTATATATTCAGTTTCCAGAGACAGAATTTAATATTTTGAGGTGGATGTTTTTTCCTGGAGATACTTAACAATTATACAACTTGTTTCACAGCATCCTTTTAAACATTCACACCTCAAAGCTTTTTATTACAATGAGAAGACATTTCTTTGCTCAGAAGCACAGTAAAATTTTCCAGTGGTGCAAATCCTGCTCTAAATGCTGCTGTTGTGGTTTAACTCCAGCTGGCAACTCAGCCCCACAGAACTGCTTGCTCACTCCCTTGTGGTGGATGGGAGGAGAACTGGAAGAGTAAAAGTGAGAAAACCCATGGGTTGAGATAAAGAGAGTTTAATAGGTGATGCAAAAGCTGCACAGAACAAACAGAACAAAACAGGGAGTTCCTTCACCCCTTCCCATGGGCAGGCAGGTGTTCAGCCGGGCTCTGTCATGCATAACTGTGCCTTGTGAGGGCAAGCATTGTCAGTCCAAACACCCTGCTTTCCTTCTTCCTTCAGCTTTATAGGCTGAGCATGGCATGGAATATCCCAGTGGTCAGTGGGGGTCAGCTGTCCTGGCTGTGTCCTCTCCCAACTCTTGTGCACCCCCAGCCCCCTCACTGCTGGGTTGATGTGAGAAGCAGAAAATGACATTGGTCATTGCCTTACTCAGCAATAACTGAAACATTCCAAAATTATCAAGATGGCACAAATCCAAAACACTGCCCCATTCTAGCTACTGTGAAGAAAATTAAGTCTGTCCAAGCCAAAACCAGCACATCTGTTTTATCAATAACTCAGTTTTCTTAGAAGAGTACTGAAATTATGGGAGACTCAGCGGGCATTTGTGCTTAATTTTCTTCTTAAAACCACAGAAAAACTGTACTTTCTGTAATAAAGTGGCATCCATTTTGTTAGGGAAAACACTAGGCTTTTGAAATGGCATTTTATTATCTTTTATAATCTTAGTTTAAATGAAAATTGCATATGAGAGTGCCAAGCCTACACAGATTTTCCTTTGCAAGTTCTAGAATATACTTTCTCAAGAGACTACTGAAGATTGCAAGTATGCTATGCTGTCTCAATGTCTGCCTAAGGGAAGTTTTGCCCTCCAATAAATATAAGTGTACAGATCATAAATCAGCATTTTATTGTCAGCCACCAGGTGACTCTCAAATGTCAAGAAAAGGTGCATGACAACTCCCAGATTTCTCTTTGATGGCAGTAGCTGCCATCGTGTTGTATGAAACAGAATTTTGCGAGAGGCAAATGTCACCTTTCCTAAATCTTCCAGGTGTATGCTCTGTGCACACTTGCTTTTTAACTGAGACTATAAATCCAGCTAAAATTTGAACAAAATCTTTATTGAAACCAATTTGAAGTGTTTGGAAGAGGAAGATAAGCTGAGGAAGTCTTGGTGTTGTCTGGAGAAGATTCTCAACTTGGACAGATGTCTCATGTTTCCGATGTTTCACTGAGGAGTTTGAAGAAATTCTCTGTTCTGCAGTGTAACCTTGACAGAAGGGGTTGTTGAATCATTTCTCATATTCATTTGTATCAGCATTTAGAAACGCCATAAACAAGTCTGGGTAACACCTTGGTAGTGATTTGTATTACAGAAAGAATTGTTGTGAAAACAGTTTCAGAAACTGGAGCCTCAGCTGCTGTATTTATTGCTGAGGTGAGAAATATTATTGTCTTTATTTAAAACAACTCCCAGCTTCCACATTCTCTCTCTTTTTCACTTCTGCCACTCACAGCATCATGTCACTAAATCATGAAGTGACACAGAGAAAAGTTAATTGTGCATCGCTGGCTATCTGATTAAATCCACTCTTCTGCATTTAGACTCTAGTGGATTTATGAAGATGAAGTAAAGGGGAAGAAATGACATGACCACTGAGGGAAAAATGAGTATTAATGTCTTTTCAACAACAGTCTGATGAAATGTTATATGTTTAAGCTACCTAGCTGTTTCAATTACTCATGAAACAGTATGTGTTGGATGTAATTCTGCTTGGTAGTGCTTGCTAAATGCTTCATAAGTGCTTTTAGGTGACCCAGTTTTGGGATTGATACAAGGAACCTGTAATTCTTGAATGTAAAAAAAAAANGGTTGAGATAAAGAGAGTTTAATAGGTGATGCAAAAGCTGCACAGAACAAACAGAACAAAACAGGGAGTTCCTTCACCCCTTCCCATGGGCAGGCAGGTGTTCAGCCGGGCTCTGTCATGCATAACTGTGCCTTGTGAGGGCAAGCATTGTCAGTCCAAACACCCTGCTTTCCTTCTTCCTTCAGCTTTATAGGCTGAGCATGGCATGGAATATCCCAGTGGTCAGTGGGGGTCAGCTGTCCTGGCTGTGTCCTCTCCCAACTCTTGTGCACCCCCAGCCCCCTCACTGCTGGGTTGATGTGAGAAGCAGAAAATGACATTGGTCATTGCCTTACTCAGCAATAACTGAAACATTCCCAAATTATCAAGATGGCACAAATCCAAAACACTGCCCCATTCTAGCTACTGTGAAGAAAATTAAGTCTGTCCAAGCCAAAACCAGCACATCTGTTTTATCAATAACTCAGTTTTCTTAGAAGAGTACTGAAATTATGGGAGACTCAGCGGGCATTTGTGCTTAATTTTCTTCTTAAAACCACAGAAAAACTGTACTTTCTGTAATAAAGTGGCATCCATTTTGTTAGGGAAAACACTAGGCTTTTGAAATGGCATTTTATTATCTTTTATAATCTTAGTTTAAATGAAAATTGCATATGAGAGTGCCAAGCCTACACAGATTTTCCTTTGCAAGTTCTAGAATATACTTTCTCAAGAGACTACTGAAGATTGCAAGTATGCTATGCTGTCTCAATGTCTGCCTAAGGGAAGTTTTGCCCTCCAATAAATATAAGTGTACAGATCATAAATCAGCATTTTATTGTCAGCCACCAGGTGACTCTCAAATGTCAAGAAAAGGTGCATGACAACTCCCAGATTTCTCTTTGATGGCAGTAGCTGCCATCGTGTTGTATGAAACAGAATTTTGCGAGAGGCAAATGTCACCTTTCCTAAATCTTCCAGGTGTATGCTCTGTGCACACTTGCTTTTTAACTGAGACTATAAATCCAGCTAAAATTTGAACAAAATCTTTATTGAAACCAATTTGAAGTGTTTGGAAGAGGAAGATAAGCTGAGGAAGTCTTGGTGTTGTCTGGAGAAGATTCTCAACTTGGACAGATGTCTCATGTTTCCGATGTTTCACTGAGGAGTTTGAAGAAATTCTCTGTTCTGCAGTGTAACCTTGACAGAAGGGGTTGTTGAATCATTTCTCATATTCATTTGTATCAGCATTTAGAAACGCCATAAACAAGTCTGGGTAACACCTTGGTAGTGATTTGTATTACAGAAAGAATTGTTGTGAAAACAGTTTCAGAAACTGGAGCCTCAGCTGCTGTATTTATTGCTGAGGTGAGAAATATTATTGTCTTTATTTAAAACAACTCCCAGCTTCCACATTCTCTCTCTTTTTCACTTCTGCCACTCACAGCATCATGTCACTAAATCATGAAGTGACACAGAGAAAAGTTAATTGTGCATCGCTGGCTATCTGATTAAATCCACTCTTCTGCATTTAGACTCTAGTGGATTTATGAAGATGAAGTAAAGGGGAAGAAATGACATGACCACTGAGGGAAAAATGAGTATTAATGTCTTTTCAACAACAGTCTGATGAAATGTTATATGTTTAAGCTACCTAGCTGTTTCAATTACTCATGAAACAGTATGTGTTGGATGTAATTCTGCTTGGTAGTGCTTGCTAAATGCTTCATAAGTGCTTTTAGGTGACCCAGTTTTGGGATTGATACAAGGAACCTGTAATTCTTGAATGTAAAAAAAAAACCACTCTAAAAGGGCTCAGCAAAACTCCTGAATTAGGCTGCATTCTCCAGGAAATTTGGTACTGGTGCTTTAAAATGCCACATGCCTGTTTATTTGTAAAAGTGAAAAACTTTTACAAGTATGTAGTTATTAAAATAAATGAATGGAGCAGATCAATAGGTGAATATTTAAGAGGCTTTTTAGATGATTATGCTACAAGAAGAATGCAGGAGGAGGAAATAGCAGGCTTCTGACAGCTAAATCAAGCGTTGGTAATGCAGGTAAGCTTGTCATCGAGATCCCTTCCCACATGTGAGGAAAGAACCAGGACAAAATTCTGAAAGAATTTTTCAGGCTTCACTCTGAGCTTTTTTCCCTAAATCATCAAATCTTGACATTGCTTAAATTTTAACAAAATAGAGAAAATTAAAGACACAAAAGTAATACTGGAGAGCTTCAGAGTGATGAGAATATACTTTGGAAAGCCTGTGCCTTTGACATGAGGGTTAGATCAGATATACTGCTCTGCAAATTCAGTTACGAGCTTTATTGCTCTTTCTGTGATAAACTTTATATACAGTTTCTGAGGAAGTAGTGAGGAAGGAATTTGCAAAAGTGCAAAGATTTGCTGGAGCCTTGCATTTAGTGTGCCAAATCCCCATTGCCATACATACTGCACATTTGGGGTACGTGAACAGTCTCATCCACTGAATCTTGCCTTATGAATATTTAATAGTACTGAAGTGGTTGACTTTTACAGATCCACACCTTTTCTAGGAGTATTTTATTTTGTAATGCATCTCCCATCAGCTGAAGTGGGTAAAAGTTCACTAGTGAAGATCATGAGTGCTAGCTAGCATACAAAGACTATTTACTCCTTGCACAGAGATGCAGTAAAAAACCAACACTTTCTCTGTCTATATTTAGCCTACATCTCCCACCTCTGTGGAACAGGTTTTCCTTACATTATCTTGAACCTCATACCTCATTTAGTCCAACACAGTGCACAATGAGGTCAGTCTTTTGATGTGTGAGGGTTTCATTTTCTGGTCACACTTGAGCAGACAATGAATCACCGGTGAACTTTGGTTCCTCCAGGTTCTCATTAGCATCATCGTTCCTCACAGTGTTGCACCTCGCAGCTGGACCGGAGAGTGCTGTCATGTTTTGTAACCTGCTGTGGCTTCTTGGTGTAGGCTCCCAGTTCAGCTGGTCCTTCCATGTGGTGAAACAGTGGAGAAGGTGAAGAGGTGAAATAGATGGGTATATCTGTGGGGGTGGCAATCATGCAACTTGCTATGATCCAGGGCTCTGACTTTGACAGGAAACTCCCTGGCAGCCACATGCTGGGAAACGCACATCAGCTGTGTGTCCTGGCTGAAGGCAGTGAGGAGCTGCATAGGTGAAGGTCAAATAAAAGACTTGGTGGCTGGAGACACAAGTTGCTTCCCTTAGATAGATCCCGGGAGATTTCACGCTTGTTAAGCCCAGAACATAGTGTCCAACATCTGTTTTATGCTGTATGGTAGGATCTCCCTCATGGTAGAGACTGACTGGGCCCTCCTAGTTAAAGAGAAAAGCTTTCCTTACCTCTCCAATCATCTCTGCAGTGCACAAGGTGAATCTTTTGAAACTTCAGTTTCTGCTACTTCTCTAATCTTCTGATGTCCGTTGTGGTACTGACATGTGTCCATATTCTTGTGTGGAAGTTGTGTCTACTGGAGGACAGCCTTTACTTTGTGGATTGCAGACTTTCTTTCTCTAATGCTTTGAAGATTGTTTTCACGGAAGTAATTCCAGTATTTTATTTCTCAGTTTATGGATGGATCCATTTATGGAAACTGTTGGGATTCTCATTAGTGGAAATTAACACAAGCTGTGACATAAGCTTGGCTTGACTTTTCCACCACAGATCACAGTTACATGAATGAAATAACTCATTACTGAAATCATCTGTAGTTAAGAGAAGCTTTCTGTCAAGTGGATTTGCAGAGAGCAGAGCATGATTACAGCCTGGGGAGTGGTGTAAAGCACAGCATTTATTGCACTGGAGCAGGACGTATGGTGAGCTGTCAGCTGAGCCTGCATCTCCACCTTGACAGCCCTCATTGCCTCCTGTGAGCACTGTAAGATTGGTGGTGTTACCTGAAAGGGAGTGTTCTAAGAGTGTGTTCTTAATGCTGTGGATTTTTTGTACCTACTTGTGGAAAATGTGATAAAAATCTGAACGAGTTTTAAAGAAGTGCGGTATAGTATTGAGGTCTATAGAGCCTGTCTTGCCTGAGCTTCTGTACTCACTGTTGGTTCCTTATTTCCAAGAAGGTTCAGAGGTAACCAAGTTACCACCAGCATGCAAGTATCTGCAGGAGTGGGGAATTTCTGGTGGAGAGCTGTTTAATTTAGCAGCAGAATGAATGATAAGGTCAGTTGGAGGGAAAAAAAAAGTTACAGGCCATAAATACTCTTTCCCAAGGAAGAGATATTTGCAGTCGGGATGACTGAGTGAGGGTGACTGAATATAATCACTCTATGTACTGCTGAAGATGGTGAATTTCCCCAGCTGCTGCACTGGATGTAGAAGCCTCATGAGGAGCATCTGTGTACAGTGGTAAAAAAGACTCCCTGGCCACAAGGAATAGATTTGCTAGCTTCAACCATGTAGTTTGGCTTGCCTTAGCCTGTGGGCCTTACTACTCTTGACATGTTCCATATTTAGCCTACTTTCTGCCCCCCTCCCTTTTTATAAAATTTAAATAGCACCCATGTTGATGTGTACAGGAGATCCTGTCTGTATTGTGAGTCTTGTTTACTCTAGTTCTTGGCTTCTCAGTCACTAGCTGTTTACATGGTTTTACTGGCAACTGTAGTTCTGCTGCTTGTTCAGCTCCTGGCACACTTAATTATCTGGTGGGCTTGGAAGGAAATGTGCTTCTGTGTTCTTTTTTAAGACCTGAGAATAAATATGTGAAAACTGGTTTTCTTACAGTTTTTATATATGACAGAAGGATGGGAAGGCAGGTGTAATAATACTGTGTATTGATTTTTCATTTAATCAGTCTTGAAGGTAACTTTTCTGTAGCATTGTGTATTGTTTGTAGATGAGTCTACTCAAAAAATGATGGCTAATGTAGAAGGAGTTACTGCAAACCCTTAAATCTAGTGACGTGGTGTATCCATGAGTTCAGCTATTTGGATTTTGTTGTAAACCTCTTAGATATGATACAGTGGAATCCTCTTAAACACAAATTCCATGTAGCAAGTGACAGAACATAATGAAAGCATAAACTCTAACACAAATAAAACTGTCAAATGCATAATGCTGCAGCTATAAACATCTGTGGATTTCGGCATGTTCCATGGAATTTAGGGAGCTGGGTTAGGATGCACTTTTTTGGGTCAGTTTTGATTTTTACAGAAGAGCTTGAAACTGTATTGATACTTGCTAAAATAAACTGTCCTTGCTTGCAAAGGAAGCCTTTGTTGTCAGTGTCTTAAAATATCTGTACTGCTGACAAATTAGTAGTTATCTTTATATAATGAATTGCAAAAACACTGTATGGACATCAGGTGATATAAATAATAGGAGATAGAGCATGTCTTCAATACAGTGCAAGAGACTTTCTCAGCCAGCGTGGAACAGCACTACTAAAGAATATTGAGTAGTGAATTAAAGGCTTAGGCATTATGTATTTTAAAATGTGTAAGGAAGTTTGTCAGCATTCTCAGATATCATTCAAAGTGGCTTTCCAGGGTGTCCTCCTGAGGATTCTGCATTGTTGCTGTTGGGCTCAGTGACCAGCTGGGCTGTGGAAGGAGCGTGGCAATCAAAGGTCTACTCTGCACTCTATAGCAGGGTCGAGAGGAGCAAAGGAGGTCCTGAACACCTCTGTGCTCTCTGCCTCCAGTCCTCAGAAAACCACAGTGGTGTTCTACCAAATCCCTCCACAGCTGCACATCTGGGCACGTGGGGAAGAGCTTCTGGTAAGATCCCACTGCTGACCTAACTAAGTCATGTTTTCCTGCTCTGCTGATGCTTTTTTACTTTGTGCCTGGCACAGAGTTTGGAAAGGATCTTGTTCATCATCATTAACCTTGCCCTGCACAGGGGTGAGTGCTGGAGGTTTTAGCAAAAGACAGGCAACCTGTTCTCTGTTAAACAAACAAGCCAACCCCACACCACGCAGTGAGGTGGTGCTGGTGCCAGCTCCAGATGCATTTCTGGAGTCACTGGAGGCAGAGTGTGTGGCTGCTGCTGGTTGTGCCGGTGGGCACCTTGCCACAGCAGCCCTCTCCACTCTGCAGGGTGCTGTTTCCATGCTGTGAATGGACGTGTTGACACAGCTCAAGCGTTCTTGTCTTCACGTTGCCTGTCTCAGCTCAAACTCTTCCGTGGTGCAGCTGTATAAATATCTGAGTCCTGCCTACGTGGCCAGGAACTGCAGATACTCCTGGTGTCTGCAGGCAGATACAAAGCACATGCCTGTCAGCACTGCCGCAGCTTCGTGAGCCCTTCTTGGCTCAACCTGTGCTGTAAAACAAAGCTTCTAAAATATGGGAAGTGTCAGAGACAACTGACATTTCCAGGTGGGATGCTCAGTATGTTATAGTTGGATATTTGTCCTTTGGATACTATAAATACAGATTTTCCTGCACTGCGGTGCTTCTGGCCCATAGATATGTTGTATTGAAAGGAAGACTGTAGCTTACTTCAGTGGACCTGAAACAGATTAAAATATTTTTAAGCAGCCTGCATTATTTTAAAAAGGTGATTTTTTTTTTCCTCCCCAGGAGAATTGTTCCTATGTAAAAGTGAAGTAATTTGGATGACTTTTGAAGGCATACAGCTCATGTTTTGCATAACGCTGAGTTTTCAGGTGACCTGCTTTGTGACCCAGTATCCTGTTCCTCTGGCAGATTTGTAAATGTTCATAGTACAAATTTGCAATGCAGGGCACGCTTTTCTTTGCTGCTGGAAGGATGTTTGCTGCCACCAGCACAGGACAGGTGCCTGTCACCCTCATTGCATTGTTACTGGCAGGCAGCGTGTGCAGAGCTTGGCGCTGGGAGGCTGAACTGCTCAGCTTCTGGCAGAGAAGCTGAGGCAAGAAGAGTGGCAGAGGAAAGGGGTTTTAGGGTGGTGGAAAAGCCTGCTTGGTTGGCTTAGTTCTGCTTAGTCACTGATTGACTGCAGACCCATGATCTAAAGAGAAGCTTTTTACAAATCTCCCAGAACACTGTCGAGGGGGAAATAATGGCTGATGCTGCAGTGGTGGTCTTCTCAGAGCTTTTGGGAAACAGCAGTTCTCTTTTTGTGTAATTTATGGAGAAGGCTTGTGCTGCCCTGCTCAGCAGACAGGCGAGGATCTCTTCTGAAGTGGAATCATCCTTGAGCTGTGTCAGCTTCAATTATGAAAATCAATCATTAGGACTTCATTAAGCCCAACTTCATATGTTAAAGTTTATAAAAGTTACTATTAGCAGTCATGAAGAAGGATCTGTTTGTTTTTTGCAGAATATATTAAGTACAACATTGATTTTGACTTGAAAGTGTCCAAACCCAGAATTTAAGGCAAATAAAGTTGACATGAAGGGATGTGTTTCGCTTGCATTCATAAAGATGGTACTTCAGGGATTTATATGAAATAGAAAACCTTCTGCAGGTTGCATGAAATGTAATAAATCGTGCCTGAAAACACCCCCAGTTTGACTATAAAGGCCTTATCTCACCCATGTAAAATATTTATGTGTAAATGCATATTTTATATTTTTTCTTTACCATCCTTGGGTTGCTTTATACTTTCATAAACGGCATCTCTGTTGTTTACTTGTAGTGGAGGCAGCAAAAAAATCTCATATGTTTTATTTGATGTGATTACTTCGAGTTTTCTTTTGGTTTATTTTGAGTATAAGGAGGAGCAAAAGGCTGATTAGAGTGATAAGAGTGGAGAGCTGGAAATTTTTTGTGAAGATCTTTGTTTAATTGTGACTTGCCCCTCAGACATACGAATCCAAAGTTTTTCATATTATTTTATGTGTTGCTTTTGTTTTTCTGCTACTTCTACCCTACTTTGAGTTGTATTTACTGGTGATCTAAAAGAGTACTACCTACTGTGTCTGATTTTTAAGGCATTTGTCACTGATTTTGTGGTTAAAAGGCCTAAAAAATTTTTGAGTTTTAAAGCTGGGAAAAATACTGTCTGAACATATTAAGGTGATGCTGTCTTAGCATTTGGTAGTGATGTATTTGCTGTAGGAATAGACATGTCCTGTTTTAATGTCCAAGTTTCTAAAAGCATTCAGTTTTGAGTGTTTTCAGTAAAATCTGCAAGAATGATTCAAGTTTGGGAGGCATTTTTGTGAGTGATTTAAAGCTCAAACTGTTCATTGAAGAGAAGGTGAAAAGGTGACATTGCTGTTGCTTAGAAATACTTAAGTAAGAGAAAGAGATCAATTTAGAAGAAAAGGAAAGAAGAAAGCTACAGGAAAAGCCAAATTGATAGTTGAAGCAAGACAATTTGCAGAGAGAACATAGAAAACATGTTTACAGGAGGTAATTAGCAGTTGATGCAATTTTTTAAGGGACTTAGTAGATCAAAGATGCGGTGGATTTAGCAGCTTTTTACCTAAAAATTTGTAGTTACCAATTTTATCACAGCATGCTTTGGACTTCTGAAGTTGAAAGGTTTTATTAAAACATTCCCCTCCCTTTCCCCAGTGTCCTTCTAGTGGTGCTTCAGGCCTTCACTGTCCCACGTCATTGCTTTTATCAGTTGTTTTTCAGTGTTACAGCCAAGGGAATGTAAAGGCTGCTGATGCCGGGGGAGGTCCTGTTCTTGCTGCCAGCCCCTGCTCCTCTTGTGCAGTCCCAGCGTCAGCATGTGCTTGGTGTGGTGGTGGGGAGTCACTCCCAGTGCCTCATTAGCAGCAAAATTAGAAGAGCTTTTAGCTCTTTGCACGAGCTAAGCAGGAGTGCAATGGGTGCTGGGATAAAAGAGGGACCAGTGCAGTGAGAAGTGAGAACTGGGACAGTGCTCTTTAGTGGCAGTGTTGCAGGGGTTTGTCTCAGTTATTTGTGCACCTGCATTTCCAGAGACCTGGAGCAGCCTGCCAAAGCCAGAGACAGAGAGGTCACTGGTTGAAGGAGTGATCCAGACGGTTCTGCTTCCCAGCCAGTGGATTAATTCTGTATTTTCAGCAGATGCTGTGAAATGGATAAATTTAAGACTGTTGTTATGCACTTTGCTTTCCAAATATCCCAGTGAAATATTTGCAGAGTTAGTCATCTAGGGAGAGGGTGGGCAACTCCTACTGCTTCACAGACATGTGATATGGGAGATGCAGGATTACACCCTTGTGGTATCTTACTCTTGGTTTTTTTCAGGCTGAGCACTGCTGAAGAGGAGAGAGTTTGAAGGGGTTTTTTGCTTGCAGACAGGGTCTGGGTTTTATCAGCTCTTTCTCAGAGAAACCATGAATTTCATGACCTTAAATCCACAAACTTTGGGGATCTTGCTGGTCACTTACTGATAAATTGTCCTTTTGGGATGAAGGACTTATTTTTCAAGCTATTGCAAGAAAACTTTTTAAGCACAGAGAAGTCTGTGGTGTGGCTGTTCTAGATTAAATGTCAAGGAATTGTGGTGGTCTGGTTAAGATACTGTTTCCCTGGATGCTGGAACTAACTGATCCTACAGAGTAAGGAAGTATAAGGGGTTGGTGAAAGAAGAGGAGAGCTGTTGCTATAGGTCTGGCTGTGCTCCCTGGGCTTGCTGAGCTAGTCAGACTCTGCACTTGGTGCTTTCACTGTTTTGGATGTGGGCCTTGTTATATTAAATAAAATACTAAATCTCATCCCATTAGCATCTAGGTTCTCCAGATAAACAGTTCAGTAGAAGCTTGGGATTGGCTGTTGAGCCATGATAGCAATGGCCAGTGGAGATGGGTGATTCTTAGCTGAAATGTGAGCATTGCAGGAGATCAGTAACTTAGTTGATTCTCATCTCAAAATACTGTGAAACTTCCAGTAATGGAGAATTATTTAGTACTTCAAATCTACAAAGCAGGTTTCTGTTTTGTTTCCAGGAAGGGGGAAAAACCCCAAACTTGCCTAACTTGACACAAGAAGAAAAACTTGTTCCCAAACAGTTGGAGTGATCTGTTGGCTCTGAAATGAAAACTAAAAAATACAACAGATACTAGAAAGCAGTTAATTTTCATATGTTATTGCTAACATGGCTGTTTGAATTTACTCACCATGTGAGACCAGAATAGAGATTTACTCTGCAGGAGTCATACTCTGTCTTCGAGATGGCTTATTGTATCTGTGTAATTGTTCTTTAGAAGAGGAAAATGAACTTCTGGTGGTAGTAGTACCTTGAGTTCAGGAATGTTTGCTTAGAAGCCTAACTTTCATTTTTGCTGTTTCTTGTAAAGCCCCATGCATACTGCTGTGATACCTTTGGCATTATGGTAATGGCAGTGTTTTAAATTCATTTTAGCCATTGGAAAGCAATTCTATGAGTACCTCTAGAAGAGGATTGTGCTGATTTTAATAAAGCAGTCTCTGAATTGATATGATTTCTGTGAACTGGATGTTGATGGACACATGGTAAGAGGTGGGGGAGGTGACAGGATGAAAAGTGGGTGCATGGTTTTATTGCTCCTCCAAGACAGATGGGTCTGCTAGGGAGCCCAGTGCTCCTAGGTGCTCCAGCCCACTGGTGTGATGCCTGTTCTGGAGCTCAGGGTATACTGATGCTCTGGGCACAACCAGCTTCCCATGAGACTGATCCATGTGGAATAGTTCCTGAAACAGACAAAAATGTCTACTCTGTGTATTTCTGCATTTCATTGGAAAACACAAGTTGCTAGAGTGTAGGATCACAGATTGGGTGTCTGTTGGCCCATGACTTCTGCAGATGAGGGTAATGGTGTCAGGTGTACCTGCATCCTTCTTGTGCCAAAAATCATTTTCTTGTTAAGGCTGCAGTCCCTGACCTGTATGAGTGCAAGGCGCTTTCGCTGCATAGGAGTAATTTCGTGTTGTGGAGAGCTGGTAGAAGAGAAGAGGTTAATGAAGCTTCTCGGCTCACTTCAAAACAAAAGCTCTCTTCTCAGCCCTGGGTTTAGTTTTTAATTAGTTTGGATTACAGTTTGATTTAAAGCGGGTGAAGGGATGATGAGTTCATGTGATCTAGAGGTTTGAACATTATGCTGCTATTTGTACTTTTTGGTTAATAATGTATCCTCTGCTAGAAGGATGACTGGTGGTTTAACAGGATTCCTTCCTGTAAAACATTTTTAAAGAAGAACTAGCCTGTTTTTGCAAACCTGACTCCAGATTAGAGTTGCCAGACAGCAGTGCAGAATAGTGTTTTATTGTGGAATCTACTTCTGTTTAAGAAAAAATAAAGTCAGTGAAATACCTAATTCAGTGGTGTTATATTTTTTTTCCTTCTTCCTCTAAGCTATAGAAACAGCATAATTTTATATACTTCATATTGAAAATTCATTCAAAGGCAGTCTGGATTTATTTATTTTTACTATCTCATCAGCAGAATATACTTTTTTTACATGAATGTATTTTATAGATATATAAAAAAGGCAGGTTAAAAAGAATGTTCCTGAGGAATTGTTTTATTGGTTAGCACAATATATGTGCTTTTAATGCAACTTAGATTGTATCTAGTGAAAATCGAGCTCAAAATTCTGAAGCTGGTGCTTGTTCTTGTAAATAATGCACGCCTTAAGTCAACACTTTGCATCATTATCTTGAGCAATGGTTTAGCCTTGATATATTTCAAAACACATGTATTAGATATTGTGCTGTATATATATATGGTTATTTATGGATATAAACTTTCTGATTAGATATTAATGTTAAAATATCAGTGTTTGCTGAAGATGTCTTCCTTATTCTGCCCTTCAGTCAAGACACAGTGTTAATATTGAATATAAGATATGATATGCGGGTTCTAGAATTTGTCAACTCCTAGTTAATCAAGTTAAATGCTTTGTTTCTAATTTGAAGCTTTTTTCCTTCAAAATAGTATATTAAATGATGCGTAAGATAAATTTAAGAGGGTGTGTTTTCTACCAAGCAGTTTATTGTAGTTTGATTGTTGAGAAGGCCCCATTTTTTTTGCTACTTAGAGGAAGCTGGTCCTGAAAATGTCTTAGTGGAACAAATTACCAGATTGAAGAAAACGCATTTGATACTCATTATTTTGGAAGGGAAGCTGTTTGTGCAGTCAGAAGGACTGAGCTAGCGGCGGTGTCTGGAGAGCATGTCCTTTGTCTAAATGAAAAACCAACCCTGAGAAAGGATTTATATTGGGATATTTTGGGAGAGAGCTAAGACACCTGTTACCCTTCCTTCACTATTATACCTTCAGCTGAGCATTTCTTTCTCTGTCCTTTCTTGATACACACAACTGATGAGCTGTGCCTTGTATTGCAAAACTACTTCCTTTACTTGGAAGAAAAGGGTGAAAAAGCCCTGTTGCCAGCTTCTTTGCTAGCCATTGTCTCTCTGTTTCATGGAGCTTATATGTAAATGCAAATTTAGTAGTTATTGTTTTTTTGAATTTCACTTGGCTGTTAGTCATTGCTGAGGTTCATGGTGGTGACATTTTGATAAAGTCACAGTATGTGGATGTGTTCATGTACTTCCATATGAAGAAACGTCTTTTTAAGCACATTTAAAGGACATTTCTTAATTCAAAATACCATTGTGTAAAAGGTGGCTATGAAGCTGATTTTGTTTTCTTAATGTAATTCTTCTCAGCCTAAATTTCATTTCTTTCTTTAGTTGAAACAACTGGGTTGCTGACTAATTATACCTGTAGTGCCCTGGTACTCTGTCTTCTATACTGAAATTAAGATGAGAGTTTGTAGTGTTTATTGAGAGGATCTTCACTGGTCCCAGTAGAATGGTATATTTTTGCTGCTGAAGGTTGTCAAGAGCTGGGATTTACTTGGTAGCTCACTCTGGCAACTGCTATGCAACAAAACTTCCCTTTTGCATTTTGGATTTTGTCTATCAGCACTTTCCAGATAGCTGCTTGGGGAAAGCAGATACCTGGATTGGTAACTTATGGTCAACTGCCAATACTGGAGCTTGCTGATTTGGAGGTAAAAGTCTTTGCTAGCAGTGTATGAAATGTAACTGGAATCTTCCCTTGTAATTTGATATATTGTTTGCTTGCATATGTTGGCTAAGCCTGCAGCATACCTTTACTCATGTGATTTTGATAACCCTTTGTCCATGATGAAGCTGTGCAGATACATCATCTCTCAAGGGATGGTGAAGTGTGACAGGGCAGGGGTTGGTGCATAAGTTGAGTGACCCAAACTTTCCTCTTCAGCAGTGGCACTGTGATATATAGGGTAGAGCAAAAATATTTTTAACTTTCTGAACCAGAGAGGATGTGCCTCAATGCTGTGGAACATACTTTATAAAGTTTTTTTATTTAGAGAGTATGCATGTGTTTTAAGAACCACTGATATTACTTTGCATGTCCAAACTATTCTCTGCAGGTGAAACTAAGGAAATGTAGCTCATGGCATCAGTCTTCCTGAGGTTGTCGAAGTAGCACTTTGTTTCTCTAGGTAATGTTCTAGGTGGTATCTACAAATAATTTGATGTGTAAAAGAGACAAATTTAGTTGTGAACTTGTCAGGTGTTAAAATAAATCTCATGATCTGAAGGAAGTGTTTTGTTAATCTGGTATTTGGGGAATAATTATTCTTTTGTTCTGTATGTTTTAGTTGTTTGCTAGGTATACTGTGAGCTGAGCAAAGTGGGGCCAATCTGTTCACATCAAATATTTGTCTGCACTCTTTCTGTACCTTTTTTTTGCATGTATTTTGCATGTAGGTGTTGACTGATAGTAAGGAAAACAGTGGGCAAACAATTCAGTCAAAAAAGCTTATTTATTAAATTTTAATATGTATCTAAGAAGGAACCTCAGCCATTGAATAGAATAATGAAGTTTACATAGGCGCAGTTTCAATTACCATCTTGGATTAATGGTTATTGACGGTACACAGAGCTGCTTCTGCCAAAGTTTAGTGCTGCTGCTGCTAAAGGATATGAGATGAGCTGTTTCCACAATGAAAAATAATACATTTCCCTTCTTTTTCTTTACTGGAGCTTTGTGCATGAGGAAGCTGGCGGAACTATCCCCAGCCAGTAGTGTCTCCAGCCTGCCTCTGCTGTGCCCAGCAAATGGTGCTATCCTGTTGTCACCTGTGTAGTTATGAAGATGTATGAGACCCCAGCCTCCACGTCACACAGCTCAGGGCAGTGGCGGATTTTCGCTCGAGTTGCTTTGCTCACCAACGCCAACATGTCAGATGCAGTTTACGCTGTTTGAATGAACATCAGCCCTCTAGCAGGAACTTTTAAAAACATTGCTCAATAAAATTCAGTGCAGAGTTGAGATAGCAAAGATAATCCTCCATTTGCTTGTCAAACAGGTGTATGTTATATAAAACAGAATGGCACTGGGGATGGTTTTTGAGACTCATGGTTGGGAGGGGAAGAAATGTGCATGGTAGAGTGTGTGCTGGATTTCATTGTCTTGGGCTAGATTTGAGCTGAAATTCCTGTGCACTTTGTGGGGAGGGATCTCCTCTGGTCTCTTGTGCTGGCAGCTTGACAGCTCAAATACTGATTTCTCATCCTCACATACCTTTTGACTTCTCTTAGCTTTGAAGAAATTCAGTTTGTAGAAGTGTAATTTCTCTTCAGTTCTCCTTAAGCTGACCCAGCCCCCTGGTTAATTCGCTGCTTGCTGTAACATTAAGCCTCATAAAACTCAGTATGTGGAGCTCTAAACCTGCATTTGCTATTAGCCCTGAAAGTCAAATCAATAATTGGAAGATCTGTAGTTCCTTATCCCAAAGGAAATGCTATGCTGCTACAACATGTCTGGGGCTGTCAGGAGTAGTGCAGCTGGGCAGCCCAGTTCTGTCCTGGTGTTTGGGTCAGGTTGTGTGACACCTCAGGAGAAGGTGACTCTGACAGAGCCTTTCCCAGTGGGGAAGAGGGCAGCAGGAGGAGAACTGGTCTCTGAAGGAGAACTGTGCCCTTTTCCATAGTGGGGAGATAACACAGTGTGTGAATGCCAATGAAACATCTGTCTCCTGCAGAGTCAACTCTTCCTTCATCTCCGTGAGCCTTGCTGGGTACTGATTCCCTGCCCAGAATCGTGACCTCATCCTCTGTTTTCTCCCTAATTGCAGGGAACAGTGTTGTGTTTTTCCTAAAGGCAAGTTTGGTGGAAATCTTGGCCAACCCTCTTGGATACTGTGTGTTTGGCTTAGGACAGGGAGAGGAGGAGGATTGAGGCTGTTCAGGAGCAGCTTGGAGCTGTGCAGGGCTCACTCAGGAAATTCCTTAGGGGTTTAGTTGCACAGAGGTACTAGGAAATGAAAAACTTGACTCTGCCAGGAAAGGAGAGCTGCCTCCTGCACAGAGTTCTTCCGGCTGCAGTGTCTGGACACAACCAAAGTCTTTCCACCTCTCCTCCCCCCATAAAGGAAGAGTTACAGAGATGAGCTTTCTTGCATCAGTTCATATGTGCACATGTGCACAGCAGAGCCTTCCTGTCAAGAGTGGTATGTGGAGGGGTTGGAAGTTAATGGATGGTACGGATTTATTTATGGATAATCTTGGTTACACTGTTTGGTTTCTGAGTTCAGACCTCTTGTCATTAGAGCCTCTTTTCTATCTAGATTGAAAACATGTACTGTGTGGCCAAATAGTAGGACAGCAGGTGACAATGCATCATTCAGCTCATAGACCATAAGTAAAAAAAGATAGTGCTTACATCATTAGATGTGAGATCATTGTGAGAACAAAATTGATAGAGCAAATTAATTATGCAGCTTTTCTATTAGTCCAAATACCTCTGACAATGATGAGTCTACTAGCACACTTATAAAATTTTTAATGTATGATGTCTTCACTGGAGAAAAAGTCTTTTGAGTCTTTTAAAAATTCTGTTGCTTTGACCAGTGAGGTCTGATAGCATGCTGGGCTGTCCATGAAGTTGCATTTTGGTAGGTTTGTGTTTCTGTCACTGTTCACAAGAGTAATGAATAATTTACTGGGTGGTTGTGAGATTTCAGGGGGCTTTTAATTTAAATTTAATGCAGAAAAGTGAAGAAATATTTCAGTATTTACCAGAAAAATGGTTCATATGTTTGATAAAAAGTTACTTCCATTTGAACTTTTCACAAACTTAGAGTGGTGGTAAGAAGCACTGGAGTGTGTGGATGTGCTTTTTGGGGTGACTGGGAGAATCTGAGCTTCAGCATCTGCCGGCTGGCTGGCAGATGTGGTGGAGGAAATGGAGAGAGAGAGAAGGCTCCAACAGAAATCCGTGTCTTGGTATGCTTAAGTTGAGTTTTCATATGTCTATTTCACTTTCCTCTGTGTAATTGAGCACTGAAGAGATATAGAAACCCCTCAAGTGCCCTGTGGTGGAAACTATTTAACTGTTTTCTGTTGTATAAAAGACTTGAGCATGGTTTAGAATTTTTCACAGCAAAGTAGATCACAGGAACTGTTAAGTGCATGAAGGAGTGGCACCTTCAGCAAGTGCCTGTAATACGTACACAGTGTGCATGCAGGCAGAGGAGGAGAAATCCCCAATTTTACAACTGACTTGTTTCTGCTATGTTGTAAGAGGATATAAATATGGTGTTGTCTGGAAAACAATGTATGGTTTATTAATTTTGAAATTTAAGTCTACTCTGAGGGATAGGCACATCTAAACTATGCTTGCAACAGTCAGAAATGCAAAGGGGCATTTTCCTTAGGTGTGGAACATCACAGATTTATTTCATTGTTTACTTGGGTGTTGACAGATGCTGCAAAGGCTGTAGATGTGGAGTTGAAATAGTGCTTCTTGTTCTGGGTCTCTGGGGTGTCCGGGATCAGCTCTAATTTGATTAGAGTCACCGTTCTTTTTAAAGCAGTGACACCTGAAATCTGTAATTTACATACTCACACAGCTTTCACACTGTTCAGAGACCCCAGGCAATGCTGTCCACCACTTCCCGGTGTTTTAAGGCCTCTGGCAATAGCCATTAGGTAAAATGCATCACTAAAAGCCGTAACTGTGGGGAATGGATTATACAAAACGCTTTACTGTGCCTGTACTCTGGAGAAGTATTGATGGATACAGGAAACACGGACATTTAGCTGGTGTTAGAAGAGGTGTCTTAACACTGTGCAGATAGAATGAGCTATTTAAGGAGAAAAGTTGCTGCTGCTTGTTACTTCAGGTGAGTACAAAGGGAGAGTGCCTTAGGGATAGCCGTGACAGAGTGATGGTTTTGAGCAGAGTTGACGATGATGTTCTGTTTTGAGAGAGGATGTCCCCGGTGTCACTCTGGGGGAGGCAGCTGAGCCGTGCACGGGACTGTGGAGTCACCAGTACTTGGTAGTTCTGGCAGCTGTTAGTTATAGAAGGAAAAGAGTAAAACCCAAATCACATGGAGGATCCTAGCTTTGCTTTGCTGCTTGGAAATGCGTAAGGGTAGCAGCACTGCAGCCTTCTGGCATGGGCAGGCCAGGGAGATGCCTCGTTCCCTCCAGATACGTGACCAGAAAAGTGAGGACTTTTTTCTCCTGAAAATCATAGTTGTCCAGTCTTTAGCCAGCAAAGAGAGAAAAGCTTTTAAATCATTGTATCTGTAAAGAGGTGAAAATAAGGAGGAAAACTTGCTTTTCTCTGTGATCTTGGATTGGGAAAAGAGAAGTTTCCTGCATCAGTTACTAAACTGCCTGTTCAAAAGTGTTTATAAAGCACAGTTTAAAAAGAAATCCAAAACTTGAGTTCAGTCCCAGTGTCTCCTGCAAAGGATGTATGGTGTTTTATATAGTTTTTGGAACAGCTCCACTCACACTCAAAATACTACCTTTTTTTCCTCTTTTTGTAAATTGCATGGAGCATGCTGTGCTGTGAGCTTTGAGAGGACCCACCCTTCTTGGCCACCACTGTCTCTTCAGTTAAAAGGAGAAAAAAACCAAACCAAACCAACCTCAAGTATGGGAGACACTCCTATGGACATGCTGGGAGCAGTGCAGGGTGGAGGAGCTCATGTGTGGATGCTGGCTGGTGCAAGCTGGGCCAGTGCAGCTCTGGGTCTTGGGCAGCATCCACCTCTGCCCTGGGAATGTGTGGGACAGACATGTGTCAGAATCTGCCCTTTGCTCTGGAGTATGAAGTTGGAATAATGAAGGAAGGGGGCAGGGTGCTCGAAATGAAAGTGACCTTGTGAACCTTGTTTGCTGATTCATCTGCATTAGCTCTGATGCTCCCCGAAGTGTCTGTGGCTCCTGTGACTCTTGGCAGAGGCATCCATCTCATGGGAGGGTCTCAACCTTTGTTCCCATCATTTGGGTGTTATATATTATATAGTCTTGTATACCAAAATATTCCTGGTCATTTAGCAGTTCCAAGTCTTCTTCCTTCCTTTTCCTCTTGGATTACCTTTGCTGTCCTGGGCACACTCATTTAGGAAGCTGTTGATGGTGGAGTTAATAGGAAAAATATTCTAATGTTCTAGACTGAGACAAGTAAATTGAAGCTTCATTCTTTGTACCAAACCCACAGCATGCTTTTACATCTTTGAATTTCTTAATTTGTATGCCATGTATGTGTTTTTTCTCACTATGTCCATTTCTGTAAAAAGAAGTACTGCTATTGAAAGACAAAGTAAATGAAGTAAGTTTGGTACTAAAATGGCCATCACAAAATTTATCAGTTATGTGCAGTAATAAGTACCCAGACCTTGGATGGTGAATAAATAAATTGCTTTCTCTTTTTACTCATTTTTTTAAACTTTTATTGGAAAGCGAAATTGTGGCCTGCTATCCTTCTAACACCCTGCTTTCCTTAAATAAAACTCAAAGCAAGATGTGACTTTGTTTCCTGTTCTGGTGGAGGCTTGTGTAGCCTGTTTTAGATGAGTTTGCCAGGATCTATTTTTGGCAGGGATGTCCGCTGGACCCTTAGCAGAAGTGGAGACCTTGACAGATAGCGGAGCTCTTGGAGGAGGTGGTGCTCGCAGGCAGCCGCTGTCCCTCTGCCAGCCTTCGCAGCTGATCAATTCATTACTCTGCTGAGTGCCTAAGGACAATACCCTTGTGGCTGTTCAACATGGCTCCAAAACAAAAACATATTTTGCTCATTTAATAATTGAAAATACATTATTATGTAAGACTTCGTTGGTACTTTGTGGTGCTAGAAGAGATGTTGTTATGGGGCTTTAACCCCATATGTAACAGCCTGCTCTTCTACAGTCTGAAGATGTTGTTTCAAGTAATTTTAGTGACTCTGACCAACTTATTTATATATTTTTTAAGGAATCAATTATGAGTCTTGGTCTAAATACGTTCTGTGCTCCCTCTGCTGGCTCAGTGGCATGGATTAGTGCTTTGCTCCTGTGGGGAGCAGTGATGGATATGTGCCCACAAAGTATGAACGCTGGAGAAGGAGCTTCATTAAAATTAAAGCAGGAAGAGACCTCACTGTGTCAGAAAGGAAAAGGTGGTTTGGGCCAGGAAACCCATTTGGTATTCAGTGGTCACATAAGGTTTTACTAACAGAGATAGACCTATAATTTGGAAATAGTATGTCAATAAAAGAGGTGGCATCTTTTAAAGATAGTTAGCTTTCTCAAAAAATAAAATGAGAAGCAGGTGGTATTGACAGGAAAATAACATTTTAGTAGTAAGCTTTGGGAAGCTGAAGCTTGTACCAGGGTTAGAATCAGGCTCTTCACATACAATTAAAAGAGCAGAGGAAATTAAATGCATTTTAGGTGTAATTTGATGCCTACAGTTTCTTTTTCCTTAGAAACCAATGAATATGTGTTAAATTTATCTTGGCACATGAAAAAGATGTAATGACTTGTACTAACAAGATAAAAGAAGAAGGCAGCACTTAATTTCCTAGGTAATACACAAAATAAAAATGATTTGCATGCCTTCAAATGATTATGCACAACCTTGTTAAATGCTGTACAGTACAAAAGAAGAACAATGAGTTACCCAGATAAGACATATTTTTGTGACTGCAGAATGCCCGTGGACAAGCATGAGGCACAGGACTTGTTCTTCACTAGCACTCAGGTTTTTGATAAGCACTGCTGGCAGGGCAGTGCACTGAGAAACACAACGATATCAAGAATGTAAAACGGTGACGAAATGTCTGTGTGATATTTCATGGTTACATGATGGTGCTTTGGTTACAGATGTGCTTGTTCTCTGAATTTAAATTGAATTGCTCTCTTCTGTGTTCAGTCACCCATTGTTGGGTAAGGTGCAACTCACGGGTGATGTCAGCAGCCTTGCTCCTGTTTCCTTCTGGGGACTCTCCTCATAACATGACATTTACTACCGGTATTTTACAGGCAAATTGCAGTCTTCGAGATTCCAGAGGGCATTTGATGTCTTTGTAGGCTACTGTAATGAGTAATGGCCCTCATAGCAATAGTTGTAGTGCTGCTTATATTGACTGGCGAGGCACTGTAATGAGGCGTGGAGAGGAGCTTTGTACCCGGCTCACTCCGTTCGAGTTGTCACTCACTGCTGCATCATGGTCGAAACGGTTTATTGGGTATGACTGCCAAATTTTACGCAGGTGCCAGATTAATTTTGATGTATTGTACTTGTAGCAGTGACTCTGGACAGTTTGCAATGTCTCTGCTGGAAGACTGTCAATGGAAGTGCATAAGCCGTTGGCTAGCATAGCAGTGGTGCTGTAAATAATTTCCTCTAGTATTTTCAGAACCTTTCAAACAGGAAATAGATTAAACAGAAACAGGGCGGGGGTTCCTACTGTAAACTAGACTTCTCTCCAGCTTTGATTGCCTTTTAGATGGGCAAGGGCTGTTCAAAGTGTTGCTTTGCTGCTGTTCCTGTGCCTCTGGTGTGACAAGTCCAGTCTGCTCTGGGCAAGATGGATATTCAGATCTCTTGCTGCTCCTTTTGCTGGGGTCTTTCTCTTCCTCCTTCCCTCTCCTGCTTTTTGTCTACTGAAGTGAAGAAAAACCTTTGTGCTCACTGTCTCTAGTCTTCCCAGGGAAGTGGTCCTGCTTTCTCCCAAGACCCATATCTTGCTTTTTGCAATGAATACTTCTCATCAAATTTAGTGACTAGTTCAAACCTCTGGATCTCAAGCGATTCACATGATTTCTTCTAATCTTGCTGTTGTCTTACCTGACATCAGTGCACAGTTATGTTCATTACTTACTCAGCTTTTGGCATACTTCTAAAATAGAAATTTTTTTCTTTGTGTGAGTAATTTGGAGGGGAAACCTGAACCCTAATTTTCCAGTGAGTATTAGCCATGTTCAGAAGTTGTTCTTTAAATGAATTGAAAAACAGCTTCTACTGACACAGTGTGATACTTAGAGCAATCTCCACTGACCATACAAATCACATTAGTTATTTTGCTAGCTTGCTATTTGCCTGCTTTACCATAATTTTGCAGCAAGGCATATTGATGAATCCTGCTTTTCAGTAGCAGCCTTCTAAGAATTAAGCTTCGAAACTGATCCAGCTTTGCTTTCTCATTTTGTAATCATATTCCACTCCACAGTGGAAACCTGTTTTATCTCATACCTTCCTGCTGTCCCTGGTGAGGTCGCCTTATCATAAATTCATTAATTTCCTTGTGATGTTCCACTGAAATTACGGACTGGTTTGGATTTTCTTGCCTGTTTTGGTATAACTTGCAAAGATTTCTAATGAGTTGAAGAAGCATTTTAGAGAAATTGTGCTCATTTGATTTCTAGCCTGACTTCTTTTCCAGGGCTTTGTAACCTGGGAATAAGTGGATAAGGGAATTAGGAAATATGTGGTGGGAGTATTCTGGGACAGGGTAACCTTATAGGTTTCTTCTGCATTTAGCTTTTGGGATTTTTTAATCTTCTAGCTCAGACAAAAAAATCTCAAAGTCACCGAAGCCCATCAGTTCCTGGAAGCAGTAATTTTTCATTTTTTATTACTAAAGCTTTATGGTTTGCTCTTAGGCGAAAATAAGTGAAAGAATAGAGTGCTGATCATGTAATTCTCATGCAGCCTGTCTTTGGGACAATGTGGCTACAAATCTCACTATTATTTGTAGGCTTTTTGAAGCTGAAATGTATGGAGTGGGTAATATTCCTGTCTGTTTGTGAAGTATCTTCTTTTTACTGTCGACTCCAATCTCAGCTGGAGATTTTGGTGATGTTTCTGTACTAGTAATCTTGTCACTGTGGGCCAATTGTTCAGCCTTCCTCTGTGAAAGTGTTTTGGGTGAAACCAAAGATGGTACTTGGGGTTAATCAACAGAAGATACTTGCACAGTAATTGTAGGGCATCCCACTTCTCTGGATGTGGCAGATGGAAACTGAAATTTTTTTCATGCTTGCTGGGGATATGTCTGGCTATATCTAATAGTGATCATTTTCAGTTGAATTACTACAATTATTTTGGCACATCAAGAGCAGTTACTGTATGCAGTGAAAAGATTACAAAGCTTGCAGGAGCCAAAAAATCAACCTGTTAAACCCTTATGAGGGCTGTCTTCATGTCAAGACAAGTTTTATGCAGGGATTATGCATGAAATGTTGAATGACCATTCTGTAGAGCAGCTTGGTGGAGAGTCCTTGAGAAGAGAATCACATCTTGGTGCAGTTGGTTTGTGGTGGAAGTAGAGAAAAGCCGCTGTGACAGCGGCTGTCTTGTACTTGATTTTAGAGCAATAAAACCCCCATCACTGTCATAGGCAACTTCTGTAATGAGAGTGACATGAAGATTTTGAAGATGAGAATTCCTTCACTCTTTTCCTTTGTCAAGGAAACAGCTTTAATAGAGGTTCAGGTGGCTGCAGGATGCATGGTGACTATGCAGTGTGTAAAGGGGCTTATACTTGCCAGCAATAAAAAAAGTGGTTTTTTGAAGGGAAAATCCAATGTTGACAAATCAAAGATGGTTACTAAAAGTAAAAAGGCACTTTTCAGAAAGAGGAAGCCATCATAAAACATGGAAACTTGGAAAGGGCATGAAGTCTGGGAAGTTGAATGTGAGGATTAAGTGGGGAAGTCTGCTTCTGAAATTGAAGATCAGCTTATTAAAGGATGTAAGGAAAAACCACTATTGAAACCTTTTCCCAATAGACTGGCTTCCAGGTGTAAAAGGAGCATTTAATAAAGATAGGAAGGAACATGTTGAAACTAAACTATTTCTCTGCATGTGAGAGGATTGTAGAATGATTGTATACGTTAGACCCTTTCTTTTAGAGAAGACTTTTCCGAGGAACTGTCTCAAATTGAAGTGTCAGTGGAATAGGATTTATAATTAATTCATGAAAGGAACTGTAACAAATCATCAAGACCAGATGGTATTAAATCAGGATTTCTAAAAGCATTTGAATGTGAACTTGATGAGCTGCTGACTCTGGTGTGTAACCTATTACTTAAGTTGGCCTTGATGACGAAGAATAGAAGATTACAAATGGGATGCCAGGATTTTTCCCTTTTTTTGTCTTGTCTTTTTGCCTTCAGAGCTTGATGAGTACTGCAAGGAGATGCAGACAGTAAATGTACAGGGCATATTGATAGAAACTGTAATAAAGAATAGACTTAATGAGAACGTGGGGAAGAGTCAATATTAGCTCTCAGAGAGGAAAGTTATTTGAAGGAGCCTGCGAGTATGTGGGTGTAGGCGAACGAGCTGGCACAGCAGGCGTAGCTTTCCAGGAAGGTTACCAGAAAGTCCCTTGCTAAAATCACTTAACATTGCAGAACTTCCAGGTAGAGCCTCTGCTTGACCAGTCACCAGTGAGCTATAGGCTCTGTGCAGTTGAGACAAGTATGGACAAAAAGGGTAAGAAAAAACTTGATTTATGATTTCTAGTAGTTTTCTCACTAGGAAGCTTGTCTCTGACTCCTGCACTGACACACGAGTTCTCAGATGGGTTTGAATGTGCTAGCAGGAATACTTTAAAACTCACCTCAGTGTAGCCAGATGTTCAAGCAGAAAGGTGGATGGTTAGTGCCTGTTAGATCCTGTAACATGGAAAATCCATAACTGACAATTGTTAAAACTGATGGAGAGATATTTTTTTATATTGCTGCTGTTTTTACAGTTCACTTGCTGTAGGCTACTTGGAGAGCAGGGGGCTTAGCTGTGCTTTCGGGTCTGCTCTGGCCACCAGATGATTCCGGCTGGCAACAACTTGGTTAATAGAGCAGTGTTACAGGAGGGCACAGTGGGTTGTACTTCTGTGGCATGCAGATATATAAATACCTATTTTCTTCTCAGGGATGGAAAAGAGAACATATGGGTTCCCCTCTGGGTATTGTCGTCTTAACTTCAGGTTCTACAGTGCTGGAGGTTATTTGAATAAAAATATTTAAAGGAAAGAATAGAAGCCTTTTAGAACATGTGAATCTTGAGCATTATGACAAGATAATGAACATCTAGCTTGTTGAAATTATTCCTTTTTTTTGCCACATTCATGAGGTTGAAAGTAAAATGTTCAGAGACTGCAGAGAGAAGAAACAAAGACAGTGTGCTCAAGATTAGGAATTCACATTCCCAGGCGTACCCATTTTCTTGGTTGAGGAAGCAAAAATGGGCTTGAGCCTCCTATCCAAAACCTGTTTGGATGTTCTGGCAATAGCTGTCTATTCAATGCTGTATTTCAGATATTAGATGTCCTGGCTTCTTTCCCTTGCTTCTCGTTATGGTTGAAATATTGCTTTTGATAATCACTGTATTGGGCATAGAGCAGATCCTTCAGATGCACGTGCTGTTCACATTGCACAGGAGGGGTGTTACACACGTTGTTATTCCTATACTGGGGTGCAGAAGAGGGACTGCCAGTGCTGGAGTGTTTATTACCATTCAGCAGCACTTTCACTTGAGGTTTGTGATGGAATTTGCCTGCTCCTATAGGACCACTCTTACTTAGTATTTCTGGCAGCATGTATTTGCTTTTGTTACAAGAAAAACTCCCGGAAAGCAGGAGTGTGTTTACAAAATGAAAAGTGTTTCATCATGGTGTCTGCAGCTTATAAAAGGCTTCAGGGACCGAATGTGTGCAAGTCTGTATATGAAGCAACCTTACCTTGAATGGTCTGTATCAACACAGGCTGTGGTGGGGCTTTTTTTTCCTCATTCTCTGGCTCCTGACTCCACCTTTCTGCTCTTTATAAGTCTGGCTTCTGGATTTAAAAAAAAGTTCCCGGAAACATGTTGTTCAATAAAAGACAGTTAATGCAGATTATTCATCTTTTTTGTTTATATGCAGTGTAAGGACTTCACTAACTTTGTACTGAAAATGCATCATTTTTGTGCAGAAGATAATGATATGTATCTTCTCCTCTTCTCAGGTTGAGATACAAAAGACTTAATAGCTCATTTTAAGGGGCTTACTTTTCCTTTTCATCAGTGGAACTTCAATTAGGGTGATTTCTGAATAGGAGGAGAACTTGCACTAGTTAAAATAAGGAAAAGAGAAGTGGAAATAATATTTATATACATCATATATTTGTATAGAGTGTGCTGACTGACGTAGTGTAGAATTAATAAGGAAATATTTACATAGTAATCATTTCTGGAATTTGCTGCAGGAAAGATTTAATTTTTTTCCCTCCTACCGCAAGAGATGCCAACACGATCAAAATACAACGATATGTTTACCAACAGCAACAGATCTGCAACACAGAATAATCTTAACCAGCTTTTATTTCAGTAGAACATAGGATTGCTTGTTTGAGGGGTCAGAAGCTGTTGTTCTCACTGTACCCCAGTCTGATACTTTCTGCTCACTAATATGCCTTTTCCTTGGGTCTCTTGAAGGGCACTTAGTGGCTGCTGGGGCTTTGCCACTCCAGGCCTTCCTCACATGCCGGAGGACATCTTCTCTCCCCTACTTAACTGTGACTGTACTAACTAGATTTTAGTCCTTTACAAATCTTACAAATCCATTTTAATTCCTCATAGGACTTGTGGAGGCTTGTAGGGGCTAAATAGCTCTTGTTTTACTAGAGAGATGCTGTTAGGTTTATTATCTTATTGTCAGCAGCAAAAAAAAATAAATCTAAAAGCAGTGAATTGTCAGGAATCCACATGTGCTGAATATGCTATCCAGGCTGCCCTGGTGTTCCCAACTGTTGGCGTGTGAGTTTTCTTGTGCAAGGGAGATATTTGGTTGCATTATCTGGGAGTTATTACAGCAATCTGAGTGAGGCAATGCGACTGTAATGATTACTCCTCAAATCAGTTATCTGTTGGAGCACTTGCCTCTGGCATTAGGTTGATCTAAGGGAAGTCTTTCCATTGGATTTGAAATTTTGTTTTTAAATTAAAAACAAAATAATTTAGCCATGAAGTAAAATGCGTCATTCCGTGTGCCCTCATCTTCATGTTATTGAAGTGCCTGTAGTGAAGCTCAGATTGAAAAATGATGTTGAGGCCAATGTCAGGAGCTAGAATTTAACTGAAGAAAAACATCTGGGGAGAATTTATTGGGGAATTAAGAAATACTTCTGACCTTTTGGGTTTGCAGAAGGCACTGGATGACACTACAAGTCTTTTTTTTGTTTTCTTTTGGCCTGCAAAGTAAAGCAAATTTCTTGCTGTTTCTGTCACCCTGCTCTGTCTCTTCTTGTCACAAACCTTCTTTTAAAGTTGAACTGGTGTCTGAACAGCAGATTCATTGATATTTTATGAAGAGAAGAGGATAGAGAGAACTGTGTGTTCACTTACCTGCTTCCTTTATGATCTGCTTCCTTCTCTAGTTGGCCTTCCCAGTTTACCAGCACCATTTTTCTTTCACTGAGATGTGTGCTGAAGAAGCTTTTAAAGAGAAAAGCAATGCCAGTGCCACTTCAGAATTTTCCCTGTTTTTTGCCCTTTTACAAATACATGTCACATCTGGTCCACTGCTTTCAAAGGCAATTGCATCAGAAACCCCCTTGTCATTGTATCAAGTACCACTTAAAATTCTCTTTGGTAGCTGTTGCTTGCTGAATGGATAAAGCATTCACAATAAATTTAAAAAATACGAAAATACAAGAATATGAAAAAGGTCCAGTTTTTAGCCTAAATGTGTTCATCTGTAAGGTCTTGTTTTAAAGTAAGATTTTGAGTATGTGAGTGACCAGGGCTTTACTGACATTTAGCAAACTTGAGTAGTGTTTTCTTTTTGTCTTCAAGTTGCTTTTATTTATATATATAATGTGTATATATATAAAATTATAATGTGTCTCAGGGTAAACCCCTGGGAAAAAAAATCTATTAGTAACCACTACAACCTCTCTCTTCTTGTTTGTATTTGACCTTTTAACTTTAGCCCCCTTCTTTATTTGCCTTAGGATTCTTATATTGTTTTTTTATTTTCTCCCACTAAATTGCTTATTTCCTACATAACATTGCAATGTTTTCTGATAGCTGGATAAACGAGACCTACCACATTATGTTTAGAAAATACTGTGTTTTATTTGCAAAACAGACTGGGAAAATGTGGCATGAATTACTGCTGGTTAACCCAAGTTGTGTCTTACCCGGTTTTTTTTTTTCTTTTCCTGTAGGTCTCTAATTATCTGTCTTTTGAAATGTTTTAAAACATTTCATTACTCCTGAGATCAAATCAGCCAACATTTAGATAAGAAAATTAGTTTTTCCTTTTTTTTTTTTTTTAACAGACATTTGCATTTGCTGTTCTGTAATCCTCTGGTACCAGTCAAGCTTGATATATTTGCTATCAGATGTGCAGTAATCACACCCCATGTGAGTGTTTGAAAGGGTTTTTCTGGGTCCCAGAGCTGCAGTGTATTGAGGATTGTAGAGCTGGGCTTACCCCCTGGTTACAGTAATTCCCTGAGTGCCTTCAGCATTCTGCTTTCATGTGAACCTTTCTCATCGCTGCTGCAGTCACTGAAGGCTGGTGTAAACCAGCCAGGTGGTTTTGGATAATTCATCCATGCATTCAGCAACAAATTTCTTCCAGTTTGCTCACATGGCTTGAGAACAAACCATTTTTAGTCCATCCACTTAATGCAAAAGAAACTGAAACTTTGGTGGTTGCCATTTTGTTCTTGGGCTGCTTGTTCTTTGCCCATCAGTGCTTTTCTCCATTTCTTTTGAGTTTCGGGCTTGTTCCCCCAGTCTTTGTGGAACAGCTCCATTTGCAGCAAGGTGTGGAGCCCTTCTTTCAACAAGTTTTTCACTGGTGATTAGGATCAGCATTCCAGAGAACTTTTGCAGCTTTGTGCTAGAGAAATGCCAAGTTTCCCCTTAATAGAAAAGTAACAAGTAAACTTGCCTTGCAAGCATGTGCATGTGCATACATGAGTACCTGTACAAAATCATGCATGCTGAAGGAGCCTAAAATAAAAATGCTTTAGTCCAAATGTGCTGCAGACTTATTTAGGGATAGAGGATATTTATAGCCAACCTAGCATTCATTACTGTAGCCTGGCTGCTTTTGTAATCTGAATTACCTTTCCCATGATTGCTAAACTGGCAGGAGGACACTGACATCCTCAAAATATGAACTGTAGGCTTAATTAGTTGGTGGTGCTGAGCTTACATGACAGAGGAGCAGTTCTCAGGGTGTTTCTTGGTAAGTTAATGTACAGCACATTGAACCTTTGAAGCATGGCTCTACAGAAGGCCTCCAGTGAGAATGCATTCCTAATTGCCAGCAGCACTGGTTAACAGGTTGTCTAAGCAATTTAATGGCCAACTTTAGAATAGCTTTAATATATTCTTGTCACCCCATGTGAATAAATTGATACACTGATGAAGATAAAGCTGCCTCATTATTCAAATATTGATAGTAGTGGGGGTTTTTTTCCTGTTATCTTTCTTTCTATTTTAATATTCTTTTGTACTGCTATGCATATTCATGTTCATGGCCAATCAGTGGGAATAAAGGACCTGAAGAAGGTTTTTCTCCTTGTCCAAGGAAGTAAATATTTGGTAACTTGAGATAAGCAAGAGATAACATTTTATTTTCATAAAGAATGAAGACTCTAGGATTTATTTTGAAACAAGGCATACCTTGCCAGCAGACTTTCGAGACAGTGGTGTAATCAGTAGTATTTGGCTGGGTTCCATGTTATATATATTTTGCTCAGAACCCTAGATTCAGTGTATTACAGATGATATTTTTTGGAGAATGAACATTCAGTAAAAAAAAAAAATCAGAACAGAGATTATATGCATATTCTTTATAGCTTCAGGTCTTGGTGGTTATTTAGTAAATTGTGGGTGTTTATCTCTCCACCTGTGATGTTGCAGTGTCAAGTTTTATTGTCACTGATGGTGGTTTTCTTTTGGTGGTGACCTTTCTCTCTTGGAGACAGGTTCTACACTGCAGTGTCAGCCCTGGACAAACTTTCAGCTTGGATTTATGGGACGTGGTTCCCTCCATCCTCCACTGTAACATGTGACAAATGCCATTACTAGTCCTTAAACAGCTGTCTTACTCTGGAAGAACAAATCAGTCACAGTGAAGTGTGCCTTCTGGGAAGATGAATGTGGTCATGGAATACAGCTTGAACTTGTGGTTAGTTTTGTTTGTTTGTTACATGCTTTGAGTGGTACAAGTTATATTGCCGAATGTCCTACTGCACTGGATATATAAAATCGAGGAATTTTTGCTTAGTTTTTATTGAGGTGGCATCCAAAATGCAAGATCTCCCAGTGTTCTCTTAAAACAGAAGAATATCTTGCTAGGCTTACAAAACTGTTGGTGGTGATAAGACATGAGTCCTGCAAATAAAAATCTACAAGTTTAATTTGGAACTTTACATCTGCAAAGGAGGAATATGATGAGTGGGCAAGGGTGCTCACAGAAATCTGTGGTTCCTTAGATGACTTTGGTAAAGGGGCAAGTGGCCTTTAGTTAAGGCAAGGAGAAACCTTGGTGAACGTAGTTCTTGTTGAAAATGTGGTGAAAATGAGTGGTTCTAATTCTCCCTTTCTAGCTGTATCCTACCTGCCTTTATAATGAAGGACCTTTGTGTTTCGGTAATACGGGAATGGCTGAACAAACCAAGAGGACTTGAAGGGGTTGTATGAGTTCTTGCTATTTGAGCACTTGCAACAATTCTTTTTCAATTGTCTAGAAAACAGTAAGAAGGTAGATGGCTTGTTATTCCTCTGCCACAAATTGTTAATATTGAAGATTATAAATTATATTCCATAATCCTAGTTAGGGTTCATGTTTCAAAGCATGTAGCTGCTACTCAGAACTATTTAAGTATTTGCTCCTTAAAGGAGAGAGCTCCTGTGGTAGCTACTATTTATCTTTATTTGCTCCCTGCCTAGAGGGATTTTTCAGTATTTAGTGAACTAACTAACTGTGTCTTTAACTTGAGGACTTCCCACTTTTGCCTTGATTGCTCATTGTATTTCTTTGTTGCATCTTGTCTATATTAGATCATAATGTCTTCAAGACAGGAACTGTACGGTGGAAAATTCAGGATCATGGGGTATGATCTTGGTTTAGGACCTTCAGGCAATATTAAAATGCAAATAACTATACTTGAAAGCTGTTTAACATGTGATCTAAACTGTTACAGGGCAGCAGTTTACATTCTGCTTGAGCTTAGCAATATACAGTCAAGTTCAAACAAGTTGAGAACTGACTGTCCTGATACACAGTTCTTGCTTTGTAATTTACCTGCTTCTCAAGTCTTAACCAAGCTCTGTTATCAGCAAATGAAGCACAAACAGGTATGCTAATACAATATTTATTTGGGGATTTTAGTTACAGAGAATTCCAATATTTCCAGTGGCAGTTTCTTCACTGTAGTACAGCTCTTCACAGTGGGATTTTTTTTTATATATGCAGAATATGTAGTAGTGCACATTCAGAGGCTGTAAAAGCAGTAGAGCTTTATTTAAAAAATTAATTTCTTCATAAGGGTAGGCACTTAAAAATTGGACCACAACATTCCATTTTATGCACATGTTAAAGCGTAGTAAACAGCGGCACTATTGCATTCTGTTTCTCAGATGATCAGATAATGTAATTTTTAATAACTTGTCAACTACCAGTAACAGACAGCTGTATGCAATTTGTATAGGATCCTCGAAAGTCTTCAAAGTGGAAAAATGTACAATAAAATATCTGTGCAACATGCAATGCATTATTTAACATCATAAAGTGCTGTAATGCTGCAAATTTACAGCTGTCTATAAGGCACATTATTAGGATGGTGAGTTACCTTCAGAATGAGTTTTCCTGGCATGGGAGCCTCTCTGTGCAGCCTCCTGTGCCTCTTCCCTGGGAGCAGAGGAGGTGCCAGGCTGAGCCTGCTGCCAACACCTGTGGAATCAAGACACATCAGGATTTTTTGCACTTCAATTCACTTCTGTGTCCACTGATCTTGTGACGATTATGAGGACAATGAAAAAAAATCTAAATAGGATTGAACAACCTCCACTGGTGCAACTGGTTGTCCCTACACAAAAGTCCATTTTCTGTTGGTTGATAGGTTGTCTTATCGGGAATTAAATTTTTCAGCTGAAGAAGCCATCTAACTGGAAATGGAAGAGAAACAGGGTTAAGGTTAACTGAACTGTTGGAGGAAAAAAAAAGGTATTAAAAGCATTCTGTTGGCTTTCCTATGGGAGGAGTTGGGTCATCACTTGACTTGTGTGGGGAAACATTTGGTGCACTGAATGTTACTGAAGAAATTACTGTGTTTGACAAATTTGTATGTAGGGTAGGGTTGTGTAAAGTCATAAACAGGAGACTGATTAAGGGGCATCCAAAGCAGAGTTCTTATGTGAAATTTAATTTAAAGTTCTGTAAAAGGGACAGTGCTACTACAACACAGTTTATTCTTTGCAGTACTGTGTCCTTATGGCTAGCCTGATTGGCTTGGAGATCAGTTGCTGAGTTTTAATACTGGGGGAGCAGGCAGGATTGCTCTCAAATAAACCTGATGAAGTGGCACTGAGTCCTGCAGGTGGTTCCTGGCTGTGGTGGAGCTTCAGTCATACATAGTGACAGGGATGGGGGTGTTTTGGGGTGGGGATTTGAGACAGAGGTCTCCTTTGCCTATTGTCCATTTATCCAAATAGAAAACAGCCATGGATTTGCTGGTGGTTCTTTATTATTTTTATTTTTAGCATGATAGGAAACTTTGAGAAAGAAGGGGGCTTTGGGGGGGAGTGTGTGATACCTAAAGGCAAGACAGTCCTCTGGCCTCGTTGTGCACCACTGTCATGTCAGGTGTGCTTTGTTGGGTTAATACTTTGCAATTTTTGTCCAACCTACTGGGGTTTTCAATACTTTTTTGTTTGTTTCTCTTTTTAAAATACTTCTTTCTTCTGAAAGTTAGGGAATGGAGGAAAGCAAGTTGGATAATAAGGGGTCGCTGTAAAACAAAGGTAATAAAGATGCAATATACTGAGGTTTAAGGGAGTGAGGAATTGTAACCGCCTTGGAAGCTTTTCAGGTGATCATGTTGTTTCTGTGGCACATTTTAGACATCTATCCCAGGATTAAATTTCCAAATGACTGTATAAGCTATCTTCAGGTCTTTTTAAAGGATGGAATTACATAATTAAAGATAGCTTGACAGAATGTCACACCATGTTTATATATAATTTTCTAAATGTGATTCACCCAGGGTATGAATACAGCTATAAAATTGGCCAGGTAGATAGCTGAATAGTTCAGCATGAATTTTTGTATTATCACAATTAAAAGGAAGCAAATTTTGGGAAAATGTGGATTAAGGCTTGATTTTGTTTTGAATGCCAGAGAAATCCACTACGTTACTGAAAAAGAAGGAAGTAATGGAGCCCTGGGAGATCCTAAATGTGAATATTACAGCATGTTTCTGGGTGAAATCCTCCCAAAATGTGAGTTGTGTCTTGGTGTTACTCTGTAATTGCCCTTTTGTTGGCTATCTGGGAGAGATCACAGGGCTGAAATTATTACTTTGGCCTCGCACAGAGCCTAGTTTGGGCTCTTTCATTGCTATGTTTGCTTTTTAATAAGTAATTCACTCTGGGAAATTACTTCTCCAGATCTCTACAATTGGTGAGGGGAAGCTTGAGAATTAGGTGAAACATATAAAGATGTGAAATTGAGGCTGAAACCTAATATCCAGGAAGGCTTTCTGTTAGCATAGAAGAAATGGAGTTAAAGCAAATACAACTTGAAAGTTGTGTAAAGGAGAGGGGGGAAGAAATACTTTGTGAGTTTCAGGAGCACCACTTGGACAACTATGTTTAAGAAGAAGAGTGCTGCTTGTCCCTCAGTTTTGTTCAGACTTTGAAGACAAGTAATTTCTAAGTAGTCTTGTTCAGACTTTGAAGACAAGTAATTTTTAAGTAGTCTGGAGTCTGCTGTAGCAGACTTCTAGGTTATTTCCAAAAAGTACAGGGCAATTAGAAGATGTGAAATTGTTTATTTGCTTCTCTTGTTGTTAAACTTTGCTTGTATTCAATAACTAAATCCATAAATGAGAACAAAAGTAGCCTCCCTAAAATACTGCCTTGCAATTTACTTTGAATTTACATCTGCCTTTTTGATAAAATGGTGAGTTTGGTGAAAAACTTCTAATCAGTATAAGCTTATTAAAAAAAAAAAAACAAACCAAATTTGTCAAGTACCACTGTGCTCTTTTGGTAATTATTAATATTATGAAGTAACATTCCAAAGCAGTACTACATGTTTTGGATGTTGTCTGGCTTACATTGACTTTGTACACCATCATCCTGGTGGGGTAAAAGACAGAAATCCTATTTTCTTCCTTACATGTGCAATTCCTGCATATCTATGCAGGATTTTAGAAAACCTTTTCTAGCAATATCTGTAGTGCTGTTGGAATTTGTTACCTAATGCAGTGCAAGGAGTTTACCTCAAAAGCAGCCTCTTATTTCAGCAGAAATTGGTTGCAGTGAAAAGGCATAAATATTGAGAAGATACCTTTCTGTCTGGATACTGGGAGGAAGCCTTTTAAGCGTTTCTGTTTACCTTCTGTGTTCTGAACTGCACTGTTCTGATAGTGGGAGTAAACAGTGGTGAGTAAAGAGAAGGCAGAGCTTGGCATTACCTGTTTTCAGGTGAACATACCATATACACTGGTCCCTGTGTATATGATTTGGTCTCACCACAGATTTGAGTGTACTTTTTTACAAAAAGTAAAAACCCAGGAGGTTGGTGAATGCAGTGTGGAGTTAACACTCATGCACAGGTGCCAGCAGGAATTGTTGAAGAAAGAAGTGATGCTTTGCCAACCCACAGGTCGAGTGAGGACTGGACAGCATGTGGGTGAGGTGACCTGGGGTGCCGACTTGCTTGGGATTTGAAGGGGACAGGCCTTCTGTCAAAATAGTCAATATACAGCTTTGTGGAATAAAAGCAGATGGTTTTGATTGCTTAAAGAGACATAAAATTGAGCTATATACAGCTGGAGTGTCAGTCTGTCCCAGACCTTGTCCATCCCCCGTTGCATCTGGGGTCTGGGAGTGTGCCCTGGTACGGGTACAGAGAGGAAGGTGCTACCCCAGGCATTCAGTATTCCTTCTGATCAGCACTTCTTTGTGCAAACACAATACAAATATTAAATTACTCTTTGTGTTATTTTGTTTGTTAAATGTTTGCCTTCACAATGCAGACAAATTGCTGCTGGCACAGCTATTGTCTTTGCAGGGTTACTCTGGGGATGTATCTGACAGATCTCTATTGCGACACACGGAGGAAAATTCTGAGTGGTCTTCTCTTTCAGAGAATGCAAAAGCTTTTCACTTGGTTTTGTTGTATTTAATTAAAATAAATACACCCAGAGGCTTGAGCAATTGCTGGATGTTTAAAAAAATAGAAATAGGAAGATTAAACAATTGAAAAAACATTGTCATGCACAAACGTATTATACAAAATGTATAAACTTATGTTAATAGGATGATAAAAATTCAGGGGGAAAACTGGCTTGAATATTTAAAAATGTATCTTTAGATCCGTTGGCCTTTGGATCCTGTGCCCCCAGGAAAAAAAAATTGTTAAATATTTAAAGGTGTATCTTTAGATCCATTGCCCTTTAGGTCCTGTGCCCTCTTTCAGCATTACTTAATCTTTCTATTTTATATTTTAAAATATTTAGGTAATTGTTTTCTATTGCCTTGTAGAAAATTGGGTTGTATTACACAGATCCTAAGATTTTTTTCTTTGTATATATGGGATGAACTTGGGTTAGAGTTCTGCATGTGCATTTGATGGATTGTTACTGGCTTTGTTTAAGGGCTTTATTGGATTAGAAGGTGATGGTTATTTTGTTACTTTCAAAGAAAACCTGTTCTTAAAGGACATGGTTGCTGTTCTTTTATTTAAAATTACAAGTTTCATAAATCATCTGACAGAAGTGAGAAGAAAGGAGAAAACCTAAAACTTTCTGGATGAGTTGATTGCTTAAGCTGTCTGCAGGCAGAGTCGTGGCCTTCTTGTGCCTTGGCCAGCAGTGCAGGTGATGCTGGCCTCCTGCCCAGCTAGTGGTGCAGGCTGCAGTGGTCTTTGCTGAGGGATTTCATCTATTTTTTTACTGTAGATAAAGTGAATTTGGTTTCTGTGGTCCTCAGTTGTCTTTTGGAAGTAGATTGGTGACTGCTGCTGAGATGGTCCACAGGCTGCATGGCCCGTTTTGCAGACCTGCAGAGGACTCTCACCCAACTCCCTTGCTTCTGGAGAAAAGATCATAGGCATTTAGGAAATTTGAATGAAGTATTGCAGGCTTTCTCAGTATAAATATTGTCAGCAGAGATCAGAACATTTCACCCTTTGGTGTCAGGAGGTGGCACGCATTGAGATCTAAGTGGCACATCTACATATTTCAACAAAATACACTGCCTCTCTTGCCTTCACATTTACTTTTAAGTTTCATTGGCAGACAGATTGCCTTTTATGTCCTTTCTGTGCACATTATGCCAGAAGGTTCCTTTGCAGAAAATAAATTTATAGTCACTAGCTGATAAAGGTCTTTCCACAGCGATCCTGCAGAAATGTTTTCAGAGCCATCCTTCCCATTGCTCAGGTGAAAGTGACAGTCTACCTGCAGTATTTAATGTTGTATCTTTCCATTGCCATTTTTTAGACCAAGGAGAAACTGAAATTTGTAAATGAAGACGTCTTGTATAACTTGGTCCAAACAGTTTTGCTGAGCTGAGCTAGGCAGTCTCATAAAAATGCTTTTTTAAAGTAGGAGCTACAGGTTTATTTGGTTATGGGCAACATCTGTATATGTGCTCAAATACATACGTGTGTGTGTGCATGTACAATATTTACTCTTCAAAACTGACATTCAAGCCAAGAACAAATCACTGGTGTTCATGGTGTGCCACTGTGGTTTGATGCCAGTCAGTGCTGGAGCTTTTCTGCGGTCAGCAGTGCCATTGTTTGCCGAAGCAATCCCATGTTTTGATAACGTTACTTTCAGGTTTTGCAAACCATAATCAGTTTACATATGTAAGCTATTCAAGTTTCTAAAGTCTATCAAATCTGCCATTGTACAGCTTCTTTTTTATTTGTGAATAGAGGTAGGCAAAGGAAAAATAGCCTAGCAGTCAGAAATTGTTCTTCACAAAAGGCTAGTAGTGAAAGTGGAGATGCAAAAACACTTAAATAGCAGAGGTGGTGCATGGCATGATAAGAAAAGCCAACTTTTTTGTCTAGAATTCAGTTAAATTGAAAAAAAGATCTTTGGATATAATTAAACAAAACTGCTTTTATCTCCTGTGTTGCAGCATTCAGAACAGAATTAAAAAAAAGCAACTGATTTGCCATAATTTCCTGAATTCTACCTCTTGATATTTTGCAAGAACAGAATATTGTCTAATACTGAAGTAAGAATTCTGGCTATGCATTTATTGTGTTAATGTGGTTAGGAAAAAGCAAGGTTTTGTTGAAGCTTATCCAGTAACAAGATGTATTGTGATGACTTGAATATCTTAATAGCAAATTTTCCATCTCGTTAATAAGGAGGAAATGTAAAGAATATTATCAAAATAGTCTGTCTGACACACAGAAAATGTTAAACTTTATCGCATTGCAACAAAAACAAACTCATTTATGGCCGCACAAAAAAATTATTATGTCCTGTGTTTGCCTGCTATAAATTTGATTTATTCCTCTAGTAATTACAGTCGCTGATTTGGTAAAAGTTGAAAACATTTCTTTTCTCCAAGCTTAACAAGACTTTTGCATTGCCATTGCTACTGCATTGCAATACTTTGAACTTGCTTAGCAGACATGACAAAAGGTTTTAATTAAAATACTAGTGAGATAAAAAAGAAATCATTTGTCTGCATTAACTTTGTACATTTCTCATAATTCTTTAATTCTTGTAATAAAGGAGAAATACCATGACAGTGATAAGAAGTTGTCCTCCCTCCTTTCTCTCTCTCATCAGTAAAAGATTGTGTTGGAGCTCTGGGATGTTTTGCTTAATCCCACTGTGAGCTCTGAAGTATCATTCAGATGTTCCTCGTTGGTGCAGGATGAGGAGATACTTAGAAGGCTTCATTTCACCAGCAGGAGCACAATCCCAGCATGGTTAGGGATATGCTGAAATCTATTCAAGCACCCCAGCCTTCTCAGCTCCCAAGTAATTGTAAAATAACTCACTCTTGAGTTTTATCCCATCTGAGTATTCTGAAATTAAAGACTGTCAGCTACAAAACCAATAGGATAGCTCAAGGACCTTCAGGAGCATATCTGCCAAATACATGGTGATTTTGGTATCATGCTAAAAATAGACAACATTGTCAGAGTTCATTAAATCTTTCCATTCTCTTTTTTCTTTTTACTTTTTTTTTGCTACTTTGTAATAAATATCTCATTCTCTGAAACATGATTTAAATAATGATGTAAATCAAGCAGAAACTTTGAAGTAAATCGGTTCCTTTGATCTTACTTTGTTACATTTCTCAGAGGGGAGGTTAATTATTAGTAGTTTGGTAATTATTAGATTGCCTTGATTTTTACTGCTAAGTACAGCTTTTACGGGAAGGTAACACCTTTTGTCAGCCTTCTAAGCATATGTTACGGTTGTCTGGCTATGCCAAATAAGCATCCAAATACTTAATATTTTTGGTAGTAAAATAGTTGTTTAACATATATTGAATGCTGAATATATAGTTGTATTGATGTCAAAATTTGAATTCAGTTAAAATGCATGAAACAATATTGAATAGTTAACTGAAGTTTTTCTTAAATTTGTTTGGTACATAAATCCAAAAGCAACGGAGCCTTTTGCTTTTTGATTTGGTAAGGGAAGGCTTTCAAGTTTTAAAATAGTTGTGGTATTAATTCTAGATAGTGACTGCAAAATAGTTTTGGCCCTGGAGAATATTGTAAAGGGTAGATTTCATCCTCTTGCTCTAAATATTTATATCTAGATTGGAGAATGAAAACAATGCTTCATGCTATGTTATTTCTTAATTGATTTCTTCTTTTGAGCAGAACAAGTCTTTGAATTGAATTAACTGGATAAACTGAAATTAGGAAGAAATTTATTTCTGCATCAGTCAAAAGGTCAATCATTATTTAGAGCTGGTTTAGTGCATTACTTTCACTTGTTTAACCTGGTGATTTGCCTTTCTTGAAGACATGGCAAGTAAATGCAGGGTTTTTTTGAACATATATAAAATTTGAATGCTTTTGATACATACTTTTAATTTTATGCATATTTACAAATATATAAAATACATTGTAATGCTTTAGAAACATAAACCTATTTTTTATTAAGTATATTAGGATATTATTTAAGTGTATATGTTTAACATAAACATTTATTTTGCTTCTCAAGGAAGAATCCTTAATCATGTGAGAAGAGAAATTCATGTATCTGAGAGTTTCTTTTATTCTTATATATGCACGTCACAGGATCAAAAGAAATTAGGATTCCTTGTATTTGTGATTACAAAAAATAATTCTTAACTATCCAAAGGTGGCCATTGTTACTGTTTTGCTACTGTTAAACATCCTTCTGAGCATGTGGTGGTGATGCAGCCATTATAAGTAGTGAGGGAATCTGTGTTTTAGTGTTTGCATTTCAGTGCATAATGGTATAGAGCTGAAATTGTAGAGCAAAATAGATATGTGATGCATTTATTTTACTATTTATCAGTATATTCAAATTTTGGTGCTTTATTCACATATGTAAAATTGAAATACAGGCATTTCCAAGACAGAATTTTGGCTTATTTTACTAAGCATAAACTAGAGTGTTTGTATTGTAAATAACTTTTTAAAGTGCTCTTTATTTTAATACTTTCTGTTATAGAAGATCACTCATTGGGGATTATAATTTATGATAATTTTGGTTTGGGAGTGGGGAAAGCTGTTTATTAATTGAAAATATGCTTGTCTAGACTTCATGAGTATATTCATCCACATTGAATATGCATCTATAATAGAATCTCTGTAGTAATGAATGTGTGATAGAATATATGTGTTAATCTGTGTTCACTTTAAACACCTGTATTTCAATTTTAAGCTGCATTTCACCTTTGGTAGGGATTGGATGTTCCAGTGTAATGACTGCTGGAATCCCAGCTCTTGTCTGGGATGGTAGCATTGCTGTTCTGAAAGGAAAACATATTTGGTTTGTGCAGACTGATGTTATTTCTAATTTTTGTTACCCATTTAGAGGAGGTGGAAAGAAGAACACGTAGTATGTTGCATAAAGATGTTAAAGCTTGATTAGAGCAGGGTTTGCTGGTAGCAGTTTACTGGTTTGGACATTGCTGCTGATTCTCCAATGTTAATGCATTCTTATGGGTCTTCAGACCTCGTGTCAAAAGCCTTGTAGAGAGGCAGATAAACATCAGCTCTTCCGTGCAGAGGAGGGCACACTTCTGGCAATGCTGATGTGAGCTTGGTCTCATTCAGAGAGTTGTGATGCATTAAAACCAAACCATTCCATTGTGTTGCATTAGTTTTGTAACATTTCTTGTAACATGAGGGTTTTTTTCATTAGTGAGATTTTGCTCTCCTGTGGAGTAAGCCACTGGGCAAGCAAAGAAAGCTGAGAATCACTAATCCTCAAAAGAACAATCCTAGCCCTGACTTCATGCTGTCTGTGCTCTTGGTGCCGCTCTTAGGAATTTATTTGTAATGTAGTTGTTCAGATATCTTCATTTCTTTGCCCCAGCGCTGGAGCTGTTCTGCTCATCTGGTGTTGACAAGACACCAGTGTGGATTTCTCTTGTTCTAAAACCCTTCAAAGTTCTCCAGAGTACCTTAAAGTCAGTCCTGTGCAGGAGTCTGCTTGATGTGGAATTAAAACCTTGCAAAAGAGGAAGTGGGGAACCACTGAGCAGTGCTTGGATAGTGCTCCTTTCTAGCCCATCCTGGACAAAGTGGGAGTTCTGTTCTGTTCTTTTTCTCTTTTCCAGGCTAGCTGGGAATCAGCACAGGTTTTTCTGGGACAGCAGCGTAACTGTGGTTTTTACAAGGTAGAGAGCTGAGGTTCTCAGATCTTGTGTATGGAATGAAATATTCCTTCTGGCTTACCCTTGGCAGATTCCAGGGTTGGGGTGACTATTTGGGGAATGAATACTTTGGATGAAAAGAGATCCATCCTCTCCAGTACCAGTTATTATATATGCAAGAAAAGATACAGAAGGCTGATGTATAGTAGTGAATTTCTTAAAAGGAGTAACTCTAATCCTAATTACTAATAATTAGCTACTCATAATTCCTGAAACATGTGTCTTTATCCCTTTGATTACTTAGTAGCTAATAGTAATTTGAATGCCAGTCATCCCTGTTTCCTCATTCTGTAAACCTCTGTTAAGTTCTTCCTGATTCCATTCATTTATGCATTATACATTTGTCTAAAAGCTCAATGCTCTGAGGAGGGGAGAGGAGATGCAACATGGGAACCTATATCAGAAAGGAGGTTCCTCCTTTTCCTCCATTTAGCTCTGTGATGAAGAGGGCAAGTGGATGACTCTTTGGAGGAGTGAGAAAAGGTGTGAAATGAGATTTCTAATGAAAATTAGTCTCTTCCAGAGTGGTCATTTTGTTCTAAGCTAGAGCCTTGTTTTGCTTTGTATCCTCTCTATTGAGAGAACAGTCAAGGAGCAGAATAGAGTCATATAATAACTTAAAAGATTCTAGGAAACTAGAAGGTGAACATGGCCTACATGTGCTTGACTGCTGAAAGTCCAATCTGGTCACTTCAGTAAACATTGACAGCAGCTATTCCTGTTCAGTCATGGAGAGTGTTGCTCTGTAGTGTTACATGTACAGGAATAACACGAGTAGTGAGAAAATGCACTTTAGGTTGCATCAGCTCCGTGAAGAGCTTCAGCCACTTCTTGTTTTATCAGGCTCGTGTATGCATTGGTTTACCAGCCTGGCTGTGTCAGTGCTGCTGAAATAGAGGGAAGTCTTTAATCTGGTACATCTCTGAACAAGATGACGTAGCTGCTGCCCTTTGGTACTAGCAAGATCCGTGGGCTGAATGCTGATGTGCACCTCTACCCAAGTGATGTGGATCCGTGATTGAACGCGCTCCTTTGACTCTATTGGAAATGGAGGTGAGATGTGCAGCTGTGCTTGGATAAAATAATAGTGTGTCAGTTGGACAGATATGAAAAAATCTAGCCCTCCTCCCTCCAGCAACATAGACAAGATAAGTCTTTGACTCAGCGCAGGTTTTGCTGATCAATATAGAAAACACTGTAGGAATTACCTTGTTACAGTAAACACGTAGCAAGTAAAACAGGCAGGGACCTTATGGGCATCCGAACTAAAATTTCTGGTCAAACCTTGGGTTGCCCAAGGTGGGGTGTGAATTTTCCCCCTTGGCACAGGATCCTCAAAGAAGACAGAGCAGATAAGCAATGTTCCTAGATTTTGTGCAAGTGGGAGTAGTGGTGTCATTTCTCCCTGGAAATCCTTGTAATTTACTCATCAAACTTAGTCATACCTGGCACTTGTAGGTAAGTGAGATTGTTCAGAATCTCTCAAGAAATGTTTTGCCTTATGTTGAGAGGTTTGTTTGCTTTGTACCCAGAACTCTCCTATTTCTGTGTTTGACCTGCTTCAAGAACCTACTATCAAAATAACTGATAATGTTTTAAAAGGCAGTACCAAGAAACCAAATGTTTATCATCTCCTTTGTCCCCTCCTACAAAAGAAAGCTGTGTATGGTTCAGCAAAGACATGCATATATTTCAGTAGTCCAGCTTTGGCTGAAGAAACCTGGGCTGTTGATGGTCTTTTGGATGGTGCCAAGGGCTCATCTGCCTTCTACCTCAAAGGGATCTGAAACTGGAAAGGTCATCAGAACGCTGATACTTAGTGCAGCTCTCTGGTTATCCTGGGTCTTAGTTAAGCCAAGCATAAAATGTCAACTCCTTCAGCTCTAGAAATACTCAAGTGACTCACTATAGCAGAGGGCCTGGCAAGTGTTAGCCTGGTGGTGCCAGAAAAAAGGACATGTTTGTGCAGTAGTATTGTATTCTTTCTAACTTCCCTAGTGTGTAAGGATGCTGTGTTGGATGGCCTAGAGACTCCAAGCCTGTTAGTTGCCATTCTTGCTGTAGTAGGCAGGAGCAGGGTTTCTTCTCAGCCACATGCCTAGGATTTTTTGAGTGCAGCCTTCTGAGCCCTTCTGAAGCACGTGGGACTCCTCTATACAATCATGGCTTGGTTCTCTAAGGTCTAACTGGCCCTTCATGTGAATCATGCATTTTGTTGTCTTTTGTGTTTTGTAGAAATTGAAGACAGAAGCGATTGCTGAGCTGAGAGCTCCCTGGTGACACATAATTGCATTTTTCATAGAGAGAAACTGGCACTTGAAATCATAAAGGATGGATTTTATTTTTATTTTAATTGTTCTGTCCTTGTGCCCAGCTCTGTTTTACACTTTAGGGGAACCATGATATTCTTTAGATATCTGCAGAGTTCTTGAATAAATTAATGTAGAATTTGGAAAACAAACTCACTTTGTTGTTTATTATCAAAGCAGAAGATGCCTCAGCACTAACTCTGTCTGCATAGCTAAGACCAGCGTAGCTCAGACGTGTTCAAATCAAATGCTGCTTCATCTTCTTAAATAAGTTTTCTCACTGATTTGCAGAATGTTAGCTTGGTTCTTTATTATACAATATACAATTTCTGTGAACTAGATATTCACCAAAGGTAACATTAGACACTGAGCAAATAATTGTTTCCTGTCACACTGCATTAGTAACTGGGAAGAAAGTGTTTCCTAATTTGTATTTGTGCAGAACTAAATATAGCTCTAGTGAAGCTTAACTTCAGTTCCAACCATTCAAGTCCCTAAGAAATTCAGTAGCATGTTTGTCAGTCACTGGGAAAATTACTTTCTGTATGTATGTGCTCCTTGCCCTCCTGCTTTCCAGTTTTATAATCGTAGGGACTTGAATGTGAGGCTGTCCAAACTCTGAGAAAATCCTGATAGTCCTGGGTTATTGCTGTCTGCAGGAACTATGGCAGAGATTTTTTTCTATTAGGAGTTTGAGGATATCAAGCCCTGACTGCATTCCAAATTCCGTATTTAGCAAGGAAAAGGTTAAATTATCCTGCAGTTCTGTTTTCCAGCAACAACTGCTCTGACTTTTCATCTGAAATCTGTAATTTATTAGCTGTTCTACTGTAGTTGTTCTGTAGAGCTGATAGCCTGACGCACAAGATCTTAAAAAATCTGTTTAAGAAGTATTCAGATTGGGATGTACCAGTGAAATCATGCTGGTAAGACAAATCTGATGTTACAGGAGGGTGTATTGAATAGATTGTGTCTCCTCCCTGGGAAGCTTACAAGCTGGTGTCTGTGCCTTGGTATTGAGTCTGGCAGCTGTGGGATAACAACCTTCATGCTACATTTGCACTGAAAAGGCAGCACTGCTTCCTGAGATGATGGAAATGCCAAATGCTGCATTTCGGAGCTTGAGTGTTTCAGCTGGCATCTGTGAGGAGAATGCTTCAGGTTCATCTCTTCCAGTGAGGCTAAGTGTGAGCCCAGGCTCAAAATATTTCCTTTTTTTTTNTTGAATTCATCAAGATAAGCTCATCTTCCCTGGCTGTCTCTTGGTGGACACTGAGGAGGAGGAGTTTGTTTTAAAGGTCTGAGGGGTTTTCCATCCAGGGTTTGTAGAGATAAAGACTACTTCATCTGTGTCACTTCAGCCTTAAATGTACTACTAACTTGTGTGTTTTATCTGTGCTCTGCTCAATTCCATCCATGCTCTGCCCAACTTTCTCATGTTACTGGTGATGCATGTAATTAGGAAGAGATTGTTGCTGGTGGGGAGGAAGAGGAATCCCATATTGGCTGTCTGTCTGCACCTGTACCTCTTACCTACAGAGAGATCCTTTGAAGAAGTGATCTAAAGAAATCCAGAGAAAATTGCCGAGGTTTGTAACAGCTTTCCTCCTGGCAGTCTGAGGTTTATTTATACTGTAGGATGTGACAGGCAGTTCCTGGTGCCTCAGCTCTGTCTGAAGTGTGAGTGATTGCTGGAAACAAGAGTGATTGCATTACCAGCTTTCTTCCCTCCACTGGGGGAAGAGAATTTTGAGTTTGAACTCTCCCCTCATTGAGATCTTTGAAGTTTGGATCTTTAAAATCATTCTACATCCCAAAGACCTACTAGTGCAGTTGTCATCCTTCCCATCTAAGGAGGACTGGACCAGCCTCCCTTCAGAGGCCGTTAAAGCTGCTCGTTTCATCTGCCAGAGAGGTCAGCAGAGAAAGACATAAGTAAGTAATTATTCCCTTCCTCTCCTCTCAGTAGCTGGGCGAGCTCTGGAAATTGAAACATCATTAAATCTCTGAGCAGTGTGGATGGTCTGTGAGCCAGCCATGGAGCCCATGTCACATGGCAGAGGGAGGGCCGAGTAACAGGTGGTATTTAGAAACTAATTAATATTTGTGAATAACAATGTGCTATTAGTAAGAAAACAAATCAGTCTGCTTGTGAGTATTTATGATGATGACTTTCAGCACTGCTTGGATCATGCAATGCCTTTCCAGCTGCTGCACCTCCTCTTGTGTCACAACATTTCACACTAGGGTGGAAATACTCTCCTCTGTGTGGATTTGTCCCGCAGGGCAGCAGCCAGCTGAGCAGCTCTGTGGAGTACACACTCTTACAAGAATGTTCTCAGCAGTTCAGTATTAGTGGAACACTAGATACCAAACATTTGAAGTATTCTTTGCTGATGGAGTAAGCCATACAAAGTAGCTTGAGATTTCATCCCATTAAGAGCCAAACCATGCACAGAGGTAGCGCTGTGTTTGAGGAGAAAGCAGGTGTTAAAGGTTGTTCTACCTCTTAATGTTGTGTGTGAGTGTTTTACAGTAGATCAAACTTGCCTAATGTAATCTTTGTAATGCTTTCATTTAAAAAGCTCCCTGTGGTTTGTATTTGTTGAATTGAAAGAGCAGAATCTACTTTGTAGCTTGGTGAGGCGGGATGTTCCACTGAACCTGTGTTCACACTGTCATTTGGGAAAGATAATAGGTTTTTAACCTCTGTCAGTGTTAGACAGGTATTTATGGAGCTCTGCTGAAGCTGTGCCTAAGCAGGTAACCTTGTGGTGCAGGTTTTTCACAATTTGCCATTTTTGGTGATAAGTTGTGGCTTTTCTTGGCCTCTTGCAGTGCCCCTTGCAGCGTCAGCCAGCATGGGAGCTCACCAAGACATGAGGAATTCCTAGCTCTTGTCAATGCTGCAGAAAGAGCTCATGGCTCTGGTGTTGTCTGTTCAGTAAATGCTGTCTCATAGATTGAAAACGCAGCCTTGAAGAGTTCTTGGCTCAGCACATGGAAACTGGCAAAACCCATGGAGGTGTGGTGCTCATGTTTTCAGCAGCAGAGGTGTTCAGGTGCAGCTGGAGGTGCTGGGCTCTTGTTCAGGGTGCTGCAGGGGACGTGCAGCATGGCACTTACTCTTGGCAGCGTCCCCAGTGCTCTCGCTGGCCTTGAGTTTAACTTGTGGGAGGGGGGAAAGCTGTGTCTACTTCAGTGTGCTAAAATCCTGTTGGTATGGTCTCCCTTTCGTCACTGAGGCCTCCAGCAGCCTGAATTAGCAGATGGAGACTGCAGCGTGCTGCACGGAGGAGGTTATCTCCAGTGAACTGCCATCACCACTTTCGTCACTGCTGATTAATTTTTTTTGTTAATGTTTAATCCTCAACAGCAAATACCTAATGTTTACATGCCCTTTCACTGTATAAGCAGAACATCTCTTTTATAAAGTCAGTTAAGACATCCAAAACTGAATCAGTGTAAAATTTTAAATATATGTCAGACAAACAGATGCAAAGAAATTCAGAGCAGGAGTGATCACTTAGGTATGCACAGGTCCTCTTGTGGCAGAGATTTCCAAGAATCTTCAATTACTTATTAAACAGTGCTTATTATGACTGAGAATATTTTCTAACCTCATCTTAAAGCTCTTTCCTCCGTCTTAATATTTTCTATGTGGGAGAGATATTATATTTTCTATGTGGAAGGGGTGTGTGTGTGTTATTTTTTAGTGACATGTTTCCACTTCCTTTTTTAGCAATAGTGTCACTGTGGTGGAGCTGAGAATAGTTGACGTGAGCTGCCCATGTTACACAAATGCAAAAAGCTACTTAACCTTTTGGGAGAAAGAAGTTTCTAGTGGAATACATGAGTCTGTACTATGAATGACTGCAACTGTGTGTTAGAACTATAGCAAATTCTATAGGGTTTCCAATGAATAAGTTTAAAAGAATGCATAAAAAGCAGTATAACAATTAGCAGCAGAGACTGATATATTTAAAGGAAGTAATTAATTTAAAGTGTTGGCTTACAGAAATTTCAAGCATTTTTATGCATTTAATAAAGGGTTGCCTTTTAAGTAGCTTAAGTATCCTTCTCTGTATGCAACGTGTCCTGGGAATTAACAAACCACTTACTGCTGGATAGATTCCACTCAGATGCAGCTGCCATTCCTGCAGCAAAGACTGATGAAGAGAGTGGAAAGAGCCAGTACTGAAATGGTCATCCTGTTAGTCTAGGGGAAGAGAGAAAACAAATTTATATAATCTCTATTCTGTTTATTTAGTATGCTGATATGTGCCATGGGCATCAAGGTGTATTTGTGCGTGCCTAAAAGAGGGCTTTCCTCAAATTTCAATGAGCCTAGAAAGAGGTGCAGGGTGCTTGCCTAAAATTCTCACCTGAGGGATGGAGACCAGCAGTGTGGGACAGCTGAAGGTGGAAGTTGGTGATCTGATACTGAGGGAGAGGTTCTGGCGTATAAAATCAGGACCCCGTGTGAAAGGAGGGAAAACTTACGACATGTTCTAGACAAAGGAGCTTGCAGGGATAGAAGAAAGAAGGACAGTGTGGTCAAAGCTATGGAAAACATACTGAGGAGCATTGTGCATAGATATTGGCAGGGTAAGACCTCCGGGTTTAGAACAGGAGCACGCTCAGAATAATTACAGCGAAGGCTGCCAGTGTGTGCCAGAAGTAAATATAGTAGTGTAAGCACTGCTACAGAGTCATTGAAGTCAATGCTGCATAACATAAATTGCATAATATATTTGTTTGTGAAGGTTATTAGAGCACAGTTTTAAATGGATCCAAGTCCTTGGAAAGGTGAGTGTATTCTGGTTCTCTGGGCTGAGGTTTCCAATATGTCCCAGTCTGATCTGGGGGCAAACTGCCAGCAAGCGGGGGGAGGTTGCTGTTCCCCTCCTGCCAGCTCCAGTGCTTCTCTGAGCAGCTCCTGAGCTGGCTCCACACAAAGTGCCAGGAGGAAAGGGATTGCCCTCTCCCCTCAGAAACGGAAAAAAGTGAGGGGATTTTTGTTGTCCTGCTCAGCTGTGTTGGTGAGGAGTTGAGAGAGGGTCTCCAAGGGATGTGTGTTTGAAGGGATAGGCGGAGGTATCTCTGAGCACAGGGGACAGTGGGCAGGCTGTTCAAGCCTCTTGTCTCACCTCAGAACTGGAGCAGACCCTCTCCCACCAGGGATATGATAGTCAGTGTATGATACAGCAACCATCAGACACCCAAATTTCAGGGCACTGTCACACTCTTTATAAGAGGACTGAAACTGTTTACAAAATGCACACTTTGTAAATGATGAAGACTAAATAATGTATTCTGTGCATTTGCATAATTTTAAATCACTTATCCTTCTGAGGGCTGTAGTCATTTGGCTCACATTAAAGTATTCTTAGTGGTGTAGTTGAGCTCAAGCCATCAGCTGTGGGTTGAGCTGGCACTGAGGATGTGAGGTACGTTTTTAGGGAGACCATACGTGTTCCCCATGACATCGTCCCTGGCACCACAGAGACATGCCCTGAGAGCTCAGAGATGTGACAGGCAGGAGGCATGGACAGTGCTGTGAAAGGGTCAGGATGTCTTTCAGAAAGTGCTTGAGACCCAGAGCAGTCGAGGTGGGACATAGCTCCAAGGTGGTGGCGTGCAGGGTCATTACCTTAGAAGGCATTAAGAGAGAGGCTTCTGCTCTGCACTGGGTGGCATGGAGGAGGTTACCAGCTGAAAATGCTGGAGAAACACAGCTTTGGGCAGTTGCAAGGTGACAGCAGGCCACAAGGATGGGGTTGGGCAGAAGGTGCTGATGGGGGGTGATACAGGAGACAGGTACTATCAAAGATGGGGAGTCACTGGTGAGCAAAGTCCAAGAACTTGCTTGATTTGGGTGGGCAAATGAGCCCTGACAGGGAGGTGGTGTAATTCATTTTTTATTGTCAGGGAAATAAACTTCAGGGGTAGGGAAAAGCTGTTTAAGCTGCCGGATCAATGTTGGCATGAAAACAAATGGATAAAAGCTGTTCAGGAATAAGTGTTAGGCTGAAAGTTTTTTAACTACTGGAGGAGCTCAGCTCTGCTGATTCTAATCCAAGTTAGAATTGGATGTGGAGGCTGAGGAAGAGCATTGTCAGTACGTGGGGCTCTGTTGCTGTGATCGGGGTTCTTGGATGTGATGCTTGTCATGGAGGGCTAAGCTAATGATCTGTAAACATCTTTCCTGCTTGCATCTGGTGGTGGATTATCATGAATGTGTCATGTGCAAGGAGAAAATTGTCCCTTGCTGTCATGGTTTTAAAAGTGCTGTATGGTAATACCTGCTGAAATTAACTGCTTCTTCCCCAGGGTGGAGAATTTATGTCATTAAGCAAAATTTTAACGTTTCTTTACCTTTAATCTGTGAATGTCTCTGCTGTTTTGGTCACTTACGACACTTATTCTTATGTTGTTTGTTTTTCCCCTAGGTATTTTTATGGCCTCTGTCACAGTGGTGTCTCAGTGTCTTCCAGGCATTTATGGATTTATTCTGAGAACGTTCCTGTGAGGTAAAGAAATATTATCACTTGGTTTTACAGACTGGGAACTGAGGCAGAGGGAGACAAAGGTTGCAGGAGTCTTGTAGCATAGCCAGCATTCAAACACTGATTGCCAACAAGTTCATTATTGTCCTAATCCCAACCCAGGTACCTGTCTCTGGGTTTTTTTTCTTTCTTCCTCTTTTTACTTGTTTGTTTGTTTGGTTTTTTCCCTTCTCTTGTCTGAGTTTTAGTAGGAATAATCTGCAAGGAGCTGGGAGGACCTGTGGAAAATATGATTAGGGATACTGGTGTCCTTTTTTTAACATTGTTACTTATGAGTTGAAATTCCTTTCTAAAAATATCAGCAGATCTGTTTATGTTAAATGATTAGCATGTTTAGACTTCCACAGATAAGCTGCTGTGCCTTTTTGAGTCAGTAACTCCTTTATCCTACCTGTCTAGGCTTGTGGCCGTTGAATTCTTACCCTGCCTAAGCTAATGCCATCCCAGTTACCTAAAGCAATGCCAGGAATTTCATCATCCATGCAAAGATCTGATTCATGTCAAGACAGGTGTAAAGTTTCTCAAGCACACTTATGTATAATTACTGTTTAACTTTATTTTTCAAAGATCTTTCCAAGCCAGCTAAAACGTGCAGCTTTGAGCTTCCAGATTCTCCCAGAAATTGGATTTCAGTGCCTGATTAGTGATGCTGATCCCTTTCAAAAGTATTGCAAAGTTCCTGACACGTGCGTGCACTGAATTACAATTTAGATCATAAAATCAAATATCATGAATAACAGCTTGAAAAATGTCTCTTTTTTTTTTTTACCCTTTCAAGTAAGGAATTTTTAAGTTGGGTCTCCCTTGAGCCCTTTTTTCTCTTCAAGATGGTATTTAAAATATGACTTTTACTACTTAAAGAATTTTCTTAGAGTTACAGCAGTGTTATAAGTTAGGAATACACCAGCAGGCTCTGACAAATATTTTTATTGTATGTTAAAATCATCAACATTATTAAAAATATAACATTGCAAAGAAATATTTAATGCCATGTTCCTAATTTCACAATCTGTAAAATACACATACTAGATCATATTTATGCTCTTTATTAGTGTGTATTACATGTCCTTGTGTCCCCAAGAATGAGGCCCTAATGACTCATGAAGTATCTCAAAGTGTACTAAATAGGATTAAAGAGCTGGCCAGTGACCTTAACAGTCAATTAGGCTATGTGTTACTCAGCCCAGTATTTGTTGAGTGTAGAAGAGTAGCAAAAATTCATTAGCTAAGATGCTGATGCTTGAAATAAGCAAGATTTCTCTAACATCAGAACTGGTGTTGCTGCTTAAGTGGAGATAGGAGCACATATGGTAGGTATGTCTGTGTATATGTGCTTGAAAGTACTGCTGATGTGGTCCTGGGGCGGGGAGAAAGCTGCTCCTGGGCTTTTGGGCTCAGAGCCTTGTGGAGGAGATCCTGCCAGCACCTGGTGCTGGGTTGGGCAGAGGCAGGTGCAGTTGGGGGTGGTGCTCAGGGTTTGGGATGTGCCTCCTGAGAGGTTATGCGGAGACAATGCAACGGGAGGGCTGTTTGCAGAAACCTTGTGTTTCACAGCAGCAGCAGGGCAGGGAAGGATGTGTTGGTGTGGTGTATGGCATGCTTGGTTCTCCTCAGAGGTGAGCCCGGGTTGGCGTGGCTGCGTTTGGGTGCAGGCAGGAGGGTGAGCAGGAAGGCTCTGGGCTGCTGTGCTCACTGAAGAACAGTTTGAATACTGGATCCCCCTCTCCTTTAGCTCAGGAGATGGGACATGAATGGGTGCTGAGCACACAGAGGTGCAGACAGGTCAGATTCTGTGTTCCCCACCAGCTTCCTGGCAGGCTCACCTCTTCCACGGGGCTGTCAGTGTGAAGCCCGGCTGGCAGTGGGCAGCAGGGCCGAGCGTATCCCAGTGATGGGCTGACCTGGCGAGCTGCAAACATGGACAGTAGCTGAATTATGGTAGCATCTGTCATCTTAAGTTCACATTCCTGAACTAATCATTTGCATTTTGTTTTGTTTTGTGTGGGGAAGCATCCTAGAGCAGTGTTGGTTGGGAATGGCCACCCCCCTGGGAGGGCACTGTGTGGTGAACAGAGGTGAACCAGGAGAAGTGACATTACACAGGAGCTGAGGTGGCAGCTTGGTCATGCAGCTCCTCAGCAAAAGAGCTGTCCTTGAAGGCTTCTCAGTTTTATTGCACTTCTTTTCTGGTATGTGCCATTATGAAAGCTTTCAGCTGACCCTGAGAAAGTCTTCTGTCATTCTTAAAGTAAACTCAGGTTTTAGGAAAGAAAAGATGACAGACTCAGTCAATAAAAAATGTGGCTGAAAGTACAGCTTGAGTGGCACGCAATAATATCTTTTAAAGTAAATCAACTTTCTGGAACATAAATTGAGCAGAGTCTCCCTGTTCTAGGTCATAGTTTATCTGTAGGGTTTTCTTTTAAAATAATTTTCTTAATAATTATGGGGGGGAGGGGGTGACGGACAGGGGAACCTGGGAACAAAGTAGATGAATGGGAGAAAAAAGAAAAGGAAGTCTTTTCAATCACATCAGGCTGAATCTAAAGCGTCAAGGAATGATGTTACAGGAGAACCCCTGAAGATAAACTGTAACCTAGATTAGCAGAATACAGATTAAGTTTTCAGGAGTTTAGAGACAGCACTGTATCCTGAAGCAGTCTTTTGTCATTCATTTAAACTAAAATTGTTGTATGGTTGCATTTTCAGGGATATACAAAAACACCTATCCATTTGGATGTTACAGTCATGAAGTTAAGAAATTTGTTAAAGTTAATACTGCTTGAAAAGATTAACAGAAAAACAAAGTTAAGATTTTTCATTGGAACTGGCTATTGCTAGGGAAATTCTATCTATGTGGTCATAGTTTGGGGAATTTTTATAGAAGCAGCATTACCACTGGAAATGCAGTTGAAACTGAGATTTCTACACAATTAGTTTTTTTTCGTTCTGACTTCAAAGTGTAAAAGTACTGTCATTGGGTCACATTGTCCTCTTATAATACTTTGAACATTTTTATTCTTTAGTTTATTTACATTTTGGAAAATGTGTTGTGATACCATATTCTAATTGAAGGGTTGTTTTCTGTAATAGAGATTACGTATTTCTACAAAATGTTGGCACAAAACTTCTGTGATTCAAAGTGATTTGTGTGTTAATGCCACATTGGCTGGAACATACTAATAATTAATGCAAAACAGCAAATTACCCCTTACTTTTCACTGTAATCCTGTGAACAGTGTTTTCTGGCTATACTTAAATGACAGGCTCCAAAGGGCATTGGCAAAATTTGTTGGCATAGTTCAGCCTTATTTATATACGATTATATATTTTTTGGACTGAAGAGCTTTTGCAAGTCCTTTTATCTCACAAATAAGTAGATTGCTTTAATATATTGGAACCCAAAGGGCACAACTACTGGCCACATACCTGGCTTCACAATGATGAGCGTTGGAGAATGCATGTGGAGATGGAAGGGTGGGGTTTAAAGCTCCAAATTTGCACTTGTAAAATTCCCTTCTGCTTTGAAGGTGTTTGCTTTAGCTGTCTACAGGGATATATATTTTCAGAAGTTTATTTATGAAAAAGAGGCTCAGGAGATGCCGGAGATGTTAAAAGATTTAACCGTATTTGCAAAATTGAACATGAGCTTTAGCCCTCTGGTCTTTTTCACTTCCTTTTTTATTTTATGATCAGTATATTGGTAGGTGGCTTTTGTGTTGTCACTTCACCTGTTTAATTTAAATTTAGGTATCTGAGGGTTGTGCAATAAAGGCAGAATCTCCATAACTGGCAACATAACCTTGTCATCTCGCAGAGTCAGCACTTGCTCATGCTCTGGCGCAACGGCTTTGAATAGCTGCCACCCCACGTGTGTGTTTCCTAAACTTGAGACAAGTGCTGAACTCATTAAAAATACATACTATGTAAGTTAATGTGCATAAGGAGTTTTGGTGCTGAGATCTCCTTTGAGGCTACATTTAACTCTAATTAACTTGGTTTCGTTCTGTCTACTATCAGCATAGGCTTGGCTGAAACCAGCCAGTATTGGTTAAACTGTGGGTTTGAAGCAGAGCCCAGCGGGGTGATGGATTAAAAGCAGGGAGTTGTGACTGTGCTGGGGTTCCTGGTGCCTGTGCCAGCTCCTGGGGCTGTGCTGGGCACGAGCAGCAGCTGTGCCATTCCTGGGGCCAAGTGCCACACCGAGCGGATACGCATCCGATCGCGCTCTCGGGCAAAACTCGGGTTTTCTAAAGGGGCCTGAAATAATGAGGTTTGCTGAGCTGTGACTGAACAATTGCATGACACCAAACTCCTCTGACTAAAATAGAGTCTGAATTTTTCCACTAGTGGAATAAGGAACAGCAGCAGAGATTACCAGTATTTCACCATTCTGACTGTTCTCTTTATTCATACCTTGCTTTTATTCATCATTAATTCAAGGATGAGATTCAGGGATTCTGCTAATTATGATCTGTTTTTCAAGGGAGGCAGGCAGCAAGACAGGGATTACTGCTGGTGGCATTTGCAGTAGGAACAAGTACCAGCAATATATGGATTGGAAATATGGAGTGGGTTTTCTGGCCTGACAGGATTGGAAATCAAGCTTTATATTATGTCCAGTAAAGTAGTTTTCACCGAAAGCTGATTATAGTATTTTGTGAGAGAAGGTTTTCAGTGTATCACTCTGGAAGAAAATACTCACAGATCCATATTCAAGGGTAGACTGCTGTATTTTGTGTAACTGGAAGAATGCATGGATTTGTTGCATTTTCATCACAGCTAGCAAAAGAAAACGATTTTCCCCCTTCTTTTGACTAGTTACTAGGGTTTTAGTCTTGCAAAAGGATTTTCTAAGTAGAAATACCAGGTTAAATGGATTCTGGATTTAAACACTAAGTGGGGTGGGGAACCACCACCGAGGAGTTTTTGAGTGTTCATCGCTTCTTGAAAATTGGACCCTGTAAAATACTTCAAGTTGGGTACACTAGAAATTGAGGCATTCAAATCACTAACTGCTTTTAAAAGTGACAGCCAGAATCTCCATTAACATTGCATCTTCTGCCTAGGGGATCACAGAACAGAGCCTTGATGTGTCTTTGAGGATGGAAACGAAGCAGTTTAAGAAGTTACTGTGCTTCAGCTGAAATGTGGTAACAGCACACAACCATGTCTAGTTCATTTTGCTGAAAAACAAAATAGAAATCACAGAGGATGATCTAAGGCTGTCTGTTTCGCTTTGCATAGAAGCAGACTAGCAGTGATCCTGTAGTGTCTTGCTACGTCTCAGCCATGAAGATGGTAATTTTCAGCTGATGAAAGGTATCTTTGGCTGGAACAGGTGGATGCATTAAAATCGTAATGTGCTTCAAGATAGCTGTCAGTGTTCTTGGAGGAGTGGGACTTGCTGTGCTGGTTCGGACCAGTGGTCAGTCTAATTCAGTACACTGTCCCTGGCAATGATCAGTGCTGGATAACGTAGGCAATCAACAGGAAATTGTGCATTTGATTATCAACTGTTTTATCTATTGGGGAAGTGTTGGATTATTTTCCTTTTTTTTTTTTTTTTTAATTTATAAAACCAAACCAGACTGATTTAGTAATTGAAAGAATCCCTTGTAGAATGCAGTTAAAATTTCTCTTCAGATCTTCCTGCACAGACAAGGACTTTATTGACATTTCTTGGGGTTTTCCCTTCAGACACCTCAGTTTGAGGATTGGTCTAAACCATTTGCAGTCTTCAGTCTTGCTCAGACCAATCTTTCTAAATGTGCTTCTGTATCTCCAAAAGGCCCAAGTCATGGTACATGAATAGTGTGGAGTTGTTTTTTTTGCTAACATTATAGCTGAAAGATAAAATATGAAATGCATATCATGTAGCTATTGTATTGCTTAAGTGTGTCTTCCCATTAATTCAAATTAATTTAAACAAGGTGATAGGAGTAAAGTGCAGAGTAGAAAAAGGATAGATCACAAAAAGGAGATAAGATAGGTGTATTCAAATAGGCAGAGCCTGATGAAATTTGCCCCAGGGTACATCAGCAACTAGCCAAGCAACCTTTGAACCATTTACAATTATCTTTTAGAAATTGGGAAGGCCAAGGGAGGTCCTGAAGGACTGAAAAGGGCAATGGCATTACCTCAGTTTGAAAAAGGGAGATCCAGGGAATTACAGACTAGCTAGTCTAACTGCAGTGCTTAGAGAATTGGAAGAAAAATTTTAATCAGTTTCTAGGAATCTAGAGAATAAGAAAGTAAGGACTTGAGGATAGCAGTACCTGTGATGTTACATTGACTGTAGTAATTTCTGATAAAACCTCTTGTGACATTTCTGTGGAATAAGGAAACATATGTATTTAATTATATGGTAAACAAATAATTGTTTAAGGGCCATGTTTGAAGAGTAGTTACCCATAATTTACTGTGAAAATCAGGGGAAGAAGGGAGATGGCATGAGGAATTGTGTGAATACACCCATGTTTGTCTTGGGCTGAGCTTTATTTGCTGTTCTCTTTACTGGTGTGGACAAGGGAATACTAACTAAATCTGCAAGTAAGTCCAGACTGAGAGGTGCTCAAGCACTGCGAAGCATAGTTCAGAGTTAAATGGCTATGGTAGATTGAAAAGGCATGTGGAAATCTGCAGCTTACAACTTAATGAGTTGAAATAATGAAATGCAAAGTGGTGAGGACGTGGCAGGGCTGCACAGCACAGGAGGGCTGCTTTGGGACAGGAGCTGGATCACCACCTGTGCACAAGCTGACAGTCGCAGAGAGGACAAGCTGCACCTGGAGTGTGTGCCCAGGACTGTAATTAAAGGTAATGGTGCTGCTGTCAGGGCTGTGGAGGCCCCAGACGTGGTGCTGTGTCCAGCTGCAAGGGTGGTACATCAGGGAGCGTGGGGTGGCTGTGGGCTGGGGCTGGGATGAGAAGTGGGGATTGTTGGAGCTGGGTCTGACCAGCTTGTGGATGAGGAGCCCGAGTGCTCAGCTGCCATCTCAGCCAAGAGATGGACAAGAGGTGGCCCTGGTTTATCGGGGAGCTTGAATCGCACTGCGGGTCACAAGAATGAGGAAGGCAGGTCAAGCAAGGGGCCAAAACCAGATGAATCAGGCAGAAGACTGTGGGTAGCTGGGGACTGGAGCAGGAGATGTGTGAGTGGGGTCCAGTGCTTCCCTGGGGGAGGGAGCATGGTCACCCACCCCAGGCAGGTGGGTGGGTGATGGCAGTGTCCAGGTTATCCAGGGGGAGCATGGTGAAAGGAAAAGAGAGAAAGTGCACAGGGTGCAGCAAGGAAAGTTCCTATAGCTCAGCTTCAGAGTGAAAGAGCACTGAGCAAGAGTCCAGAGAGCTTGTGGTGCTTCCATTTTAGAAGGTACTCAAAAATCAGCTGTTCAAGGCTCTGGACAGCATGGTCTGACTTCAGAGTTATTCCTGCTTTAAACATGGATTTAGACATGCAGAGGTCCTTTCCCACCAGCTTTACTCAGAGTTTCAGTAAGCTACTTCCTTCTTCCTTATCAGAAGATGAAATTTTTGAATGATGGGTTTCTCAGGTGAGTGGCAGTGCTTCTCCAGATAATCAGTGCTTCAGAAGGGGCCGGATACTACTGGGATTGCTTCTCTTAGAGTCTCTTAATAAAGTAAAAATGTTTGTTTTCTCAATCAGGCATCAAGAGGAAACAATGTAATCATATGTTTAAATTTCTTCAGTGTTTCAGCATTTTCTTTGTTAGAAGCACCAGTGCATTTTCTAGGACACAGGTGTTTAAATTCATGGCCTTTAAGAAACGTTTGTGTCAGGCACGTGGATTGGATTGGGTGCTTGAAGGAAATTGTTGCATTGTAATATAATAAACATGTACCTAATCAGAGAAGCTGATTATTTCCCATCACAATAAATAGAAAACATGTGATCAGTGACATCAGCATCTATTTTTTCCTTAGTGTTTTGCAAAAGTAATAGCTATGAGCTTGTAATAGTGATATGTAATCTCTAACATGCAGTGGTTAAATATTAATATACATTAGCTATGTTTAAAGATCAAGAATGATATTTTAGGTAATGAATCGTTAACTCTTTCTTAAGCTCCATCAAATTTTGCGAGGTGACCTGTAGCAAGGGAGTGTGTTGTCATCAGAGTGGTCATCTATTGAATGATCCTTAGCAAGAATTCCATGCAGTTACTAGAATATTGAGAAATTGACACTTAAGGTTTCTGTCCAGGTCTGAATTAATCAGTTAAAAACACAGCCAGGCTGCTTGACAGGGATCCCATAAAGCATTCCCAAAGGTTTGGGGTCTGTCTAGCTCATCTGTCCCATTTCCTTAGTGATGTTAATGGGATTTTTGGTTTTGTTTTGATTTTGAAGTGGTGCTGTAAAGCTGACAAGGCCATCTTGTTCAGAGGTGTGGTGGTCCAGGGGTTATTTTCTGTGATACTGTGACAGTCTGTAGGGTCACGTAGTTATGGAGCTGCCCCACTTTCCCTGTTGGGACAGTCTCTCCTGGCACTTGCACAGTGGCAGGGAGACTTCAGGCCATATGTGTAATCTTGGTTAATTGTGTTAGGTATTTGTTCTCCTTGTTTAATGTTTGTCAGAGTCTTGTAAATGAAGTTGTTACAGTGTGAAATTTTATGGTGTCCGAGTTGGAAATGATCCCGCTTATCTTGTTGACTTCCTTCCAAACTATTCCTTGTGCTGGTTCCGCTTTGTAGGCCAGCATGCAGGAGTGGCAGGCAGGTCTTCCTCCTGAGTTTTACTTGATAGTCATTAACTCCAGATGGCAAATATGATTTTATGCTGCTGTAAAAGGTGTTTTGTTCAAAAGGAGTTCCGTAACATATGCAATGGCATTGAGGTTTTTGAAAATTTCAATTTATGTGTCTGTCTCAGGAGCACCAATTATTGGTGTTGCCAGGGTGGAGACCCTGACTGATGAGGCACACAATGAAGAAGGGCTGATACAATGTATACTACAGATATTATGACAAAAACGTCATATTTTTTTCTGGACAGCAGTGACTGATCGGCTGCAGACATTCCTGACACTGCCTGACAGAAAGGGTTATTTTATCTGAAAACAGTGCAGTTACAGATGAGAGACCTCCTGAAAAACATCACTCATTTTTACTAGCGACATCCATCACTTCCTAATTATGGGTGCTTCCAGGTGGGGAAACAAGTTCTTTCCATTGCCCCTCCAGAGCTTTTCTTGTCCTTCCAGCAGCAGCATAGGGTTAAAGTTGGCCTTTTATCCAGGGGCAGAGGGACCTGTGGATTAAATTAACACATATTGATGTCTTTATGTATTGGATGGGTATCCCACTGTTAAAGGAATGGCAGTGGCCAGTAGCTATGGAGAATGAATAATTCTTTGTAGCTTAACCACCTACTTTGAAGCATAGATGATCTGTTAAACTTCCTTGTTTGAAAGTCAGGGCTTTTCACTGTCTCCCAAAAGCTGAATCAGATCAGAGCGAGTCGTGTCCAGCGAAGAGAAAAACCCCTGATCCCTGTTCAGAAGCAGGAGAGAGTCTCTGAATCTCACTTTTCTAATGTGCTAATTTTGGCAGCAAAAGCAAGGCTTCCCTTAATGGTTCAGGAGCTCTTGCCCTCTGGATGTTCCTGGAGCTGCCTTGGCCATTGAAGCTTCATCCCCAGCCCCTGCTGGCCGCAAGTTCCTGCTGCCCTCAAGCCTGGGGGCAGGGAAGGGTCTTCTTGCATCTCCTGGCTGGCAGACAGCACTTGGCATTGCTGCCTTTTGGTCCATGGCCAGGACAGAGGCTAAAGTGCGATTTTTCCAAAATGCTGAACTGCCCTGACCTTTTCTCACTGAATTTGTTGGACCTGGTACAGTACTGTAGAACTTTTCAGAAATTCATAAAGTTTTTTTTTTGAAGCCATGTGCGTTTTCAATGCAGTCCCTAGCACCGCCTAGAGATCTGGTGATCTGGTGTTGATTCCGAACCCTCTGCTGCTTCTTGGCATCAGACTGGCTTAATTGATGGGAAATCATTGTATCTGGAGGAGCCTTTTCCATGGCTGTGTGTCTTACACTCCGGTGTGCTTCAGCCCACCTTCTGTGCAGGGCTTGGATTTTCAGTTTGTTTCTTAAGAAATTTACTTTCCTTTGCCATACTAGATAATTCTCTTCTCCTAGTCTTACAGCAAGAGCAGGGCAGAAGATTTACTTTCTCTGTGTGCTCCTGTTTACATACGGATAAAAATAACAGTTGGTTGAAGTATTGTTTGTTTTTATGTATAGATGAGACTTTGCTCCACCCATGAGTGTGCCTCTGCTTACATTTCTTTGTATTTACTTTGTGTGGCCCATGGATCAGGCAGGTGTGGAGATGCTGAGGATACCATGGCAGTATGGTTAGTGCATGGTGTGGCCAGGAATAAATGAGCATTTTCAAAATTGTTATTTAATTCCAGTGACTCTGCAGATGGCAAAGTATTTATAGTTGCTGGAGTAATCTCTGCTGCCCTGCTCTGCCTTTTCTCTTTGAAGAGGAGCTGCCTTGCAGCCCTTCCCTGGCTGCCGGTAATAGCAGTAATTAAAGCACACCTGGTAATGACAATAGACGTGCTGTACCTTCTGCTGCTGAGGACACTGATGTCCTGAGGTTGGGAGTGCCCACTGCTGCTTAGTATGAGCCCTCAATTTAAATACAGACCCAAGGTTAAAACCACAGTCCACAGATAAGGTGGGAGTGGACAGCTCCATTCCCCGAGTACATCCCTGGCTTCCTCCTGAGAATTGTAAGTAGGACAGATACTGTCCTGTTGAACTGAGTTGGTATTCTTTTGTCCTTAATTTAGTAGTGCTACAGCAGGGCCTTTTTGCAAGAAGACCCAAAGCTATGTCTGTTCTTTCAGATATAAAGAAGGAATGCAAATGAGATGAAAGTAATTTAAACCAGAAGTGTAGGCTTGGTGATACCGTGGTCCCCAGACTTGGCAAAGCTTCCATGGCCAAACACCCGAGGTGCTGGTTGTGGAAGAGTGTTGCCCCTGGGTTGGATCTTCAGAGCTCTGGAAACAGCTCTGGATATCTCACACATTTCAGAGTAAAAACCCTGAATGTTGCTGAAGTTCCAGAGGAAGAAGTGAATTGTGCTGATGGCTAAGTTTACCTTTTCCTGAAAGCATGGTTCAAAGTTTAATTTACTTTAGGGGAAGGGAGGATGGAGGAAACAATAACAACAAAATCCACCCCAAAACCTGAAGTATTCCATGCCCACTTTTTTTAAAGTTTCAAAGATTGAAATGGATAGTTATCTGTTAACTCTCCAAAGACTAATTTGTGGGGAAGGTGGCTCCAGAGCAGAGGCTTTTGCAGGGAAAGTGTGGGAGCGCCCATCTGTCAATATTGTTCTTACTGCTTTTCCAGTGCTTTTACAAATTGATAGTCTGGGAATTGTCTCTGCTGCAGGTAAAGCCAGTTTCAAGCCCGTGCGTGCTGATATTTTATTGAAGTGAGACATGAATGCTCTGGGGGAAAATGGCATTGTGAGTTAAAGGGCTCTGATACATGCATATAGCTTAAATGTCATCTTACAAAAAAGAGATAAAGCAGATGTTAATTGTAAAACTGTACATTATGTACACTCTTTTCTTATTAAAGTTATTTAATCAAATTCAGCTTATATGAACACATATGAGTACTCTGTGTATCCATCATAAAATTGTGTTTTGAAGCAGTTCTGTGATTATGTAAACATATAATTTTAATAGAAGACAGAGTAGATTCAGTTGTCTCTGATTAGAGAGAACTTTTTTCACCAAGATTAATAGTCTGAAATAACAGTCGATTTTATCATTTGTTTTGAAGGAGAGCATTGCAGGTACACATTTTCTTCAAGCTTTAGATAAACGGTATGACTGGAATAGCAGTTTTAATCTGTTTTAATGATGTTTTTCCAATATGAAAGGGGCCAAGAGATGCAGAAGTCTAAAGGTCTACTGGTAATGGTTGAAGTGATGGGAGTTGTTTACAGAACACAGTGACTGGATAGTTGCCTCTTGCTAAGAGCATATGTGCGACCTTTGTTCTTGGTTTAAAGTATAATTAAGAAATATGCGCCTTTGTGTATTTAAAAACAATAAAACCATCCCATTTGCAGACTGTAAGGTATTTAGGGTTGGCAGATACAGAACCATTTCAGTGAGCGCTGGTGTTAACTGTTCTTGTTATTACTGATGTTGAGATGCCTTTCTCCAATGCAGCAAAAATGAGGTCAAATCAAATCTTTATTGTTACTCATAGGAGTGTGGTAATCGCCTGTTGTCTTATCTGTATAGGTAAAACTCTCATCTTTTTTAGGTTATCACAAAGTAAAAACTGAGAAATCCCAGCCTTACCTGCCTTTTCCTTACAGTGCATGCCATGACTCTTGCAGATCTGTTACAGAGATATTTAGTAGGCTTTGCTTTTTTGTCTTGCTGTTAGTTAAGGCCGTGTGCTTTCAACGTGTAGGAACCTCAGAGAGGCAAAGCTGTGGGCAATTCACTTCTGAAATCCTTAAAGATTGACTTTTAATTCTTTGTATTGTTCCTCAATGCCTGAAATTTCTGTGGCAGTCAGGGTTAACACTTTCTTACTCTCTTTTCCTGAGTTGTTACAGCAGAAGCTTTTTGCTGCTCCACTGTTTGATGCCGTGTGTCTGCAGCCCCCTTCTTAGGTGGGAAATAGAGGAAATGTGTGGCAGTGGCAGGTTTGAAAGGAGCAGCTGGGAGTTGCTCAGAGGTTTTGGAAGTGCAAAGCTTACGTGCCAGACGCCTTTCAGAAAGCTGTGCTGTCAGCCTGAGGTCCATAGGAAGGCAGTGCTTTCACTACACTCAGGGCACTGATGAAAACAGCCAGCAGGGCACTGGGATTGGCAGAGGCTCGCTGCTCCTGGAGCTGCCTGCCCAGCCCTGTTGGTCTTGTCTTTCTGCATGCCCAGTTTGCTGCTGACCTCTGCCTGGAGGGATGCTTTACCCTCGCAGTGCTGTCTCCCTTCATCCCTCCTTACTCCCCAGCAGCAGGAGAGCATATGGATGCCTTTGATGGAGAAGGGTATTCACTGCTGCTCAGGCACTGGGGTGGTCCAAATTTGCTGGTGCTTTGGCAGGGTGGGCACACAGGAAAAGTACTGGTGAAACATTCCCCACCCTCAGCTCTGGGCTTGCCAGCTCTGCAACAGCTGAGCCATAGTGACTGAGGGTCTTGCTGGACAGAGTTCTGTGCCACAGTTGAATCAACGTCAATATTTTAAATAATGTGTTTATGGGCATAAATACATTTTTTTCTAACAGCTGCAGTTCTTGAACCACAAACTGCAAAGGGAGTAATATAACACCTTTAAAACAGAGGAGGCAAGCAAAGGAAATTCCTTAATTTAGCCTGTTTTAGCTGGATTGTGAAACTTGATAAACAGCTGCCTTAGTGTATGAGAGGAAAAGGGCATCACTAAGAAGGGGGAGAAGACTTGAAAACAAATATCCCATCTCAGTCTTCTTGTAGCAGAACATCAGCTGGAAAGAAACCTGAGCTCTTTGTAAGAGGTTAAGCAATAACATTATAAGAAGTGGGTATTTTTTCACCATTCATACAGCCACAGTTTGCTGACAACATGAGAAAAGGCCTCTGGTGTGTAAATGTCTGGTTTTAACTTGTGGTGAAGGAACTCCAGATCTACTGCCAGTACTGTGCATTAACTATGGTTCAGACCTCCTTTTCTAAGGATTGGTAAGAAATAGAAAATTGACAACTTCCAGAGAATTTATGAAAGAGGAAATATTTTCTTTTAAACTTTTTTTTGAGCCCCTTGGAAGAAAATCTAGCCAGGGATCTTTCTCATCCCTCTTGCTGTGATCCAGGATTAATGCCCAGCCCCTTTAAAGGCTATTAGTACAAGAAACAGAAGTTAAAAGAAAACAAAGTCTTGTTTTCAGTTGCTTTCCCAGTTATTCATTTTGGATTCAGTGCATGAGCGACTTGTAGTTCACCGAGGGTCTGAGTCACAGGATCAAGGCTACAATGGAGGTATTGTGATCACCTTTCTCTCCCCACCACCCTGTGCAGTCGAGTTGAAATCCTGCTTTTTGGCATCCAAGCTGTTGCTTTGGTGACCAATTATGACTCCAGAAGTATACATTGTGGTCTCACTCAATAGCTGAAAGAGTGTAAGGAAAAAGATAAATGTGTTCAAACACAGCTCTGTTTTGCAAGCCTTCAAGGTGATTCAGAATAGAGCTGTTGGCATGTTTGATTTAACGTGGTGTATCAGTGCAGTGTTAGGAATTCAAATGTCAGTGTTACAAATCCAGAAAACATAATTAAAGGTGATTTAACGCTCAGAATGCTGTGCCCTTTACATACACATTATAATTACCTCTAATTTTTGTTAGCATGGAACTCTCGGTTTCTTTAAGCAGCACTGTTTCTCTGCAATTATTTAATTTTAGAAATCGTTACATGTTAATCACTCAAACCTTTGTTTTCTTGAAACCTAAGATGCAGTCTGTAATTTTGGTTTAGTGGATGCATCTTGGCTTCTTTATCTTATTGATGGTCCTCAAAGTCTTCATGTGAACCCAACAGGTTGTATAAAGTATTTTTGGAATGAAGAGGAAGTTTTATGACAGTGACATGGCAGGGGTGAAAGAGTGAGAAAAATGGTAAGTTCCGTAAACACTTGAATATAGTAACTCCTTCACAAGTAAAGGAGGAAAAAACTCCTTAAAATAGGGTACAAATACAAGGAAAATGTGTAATTTTTGGGGAAAAGAATCACACGGGATGGTTAGGCGGAATCTTCTTTCTTTGAATACTTTCAGTAGTGGTGTTTGCAAGATTCCTTCATTGCTTCCCAGGATGTTTAATCTCCTTTTCTTTGTGTGGTCGGTGAAGCCCCTGGGTTGGAGATATCTTTGTGTTCAGACACCCCTGTCCATGCCACTTGCACTCACAAGTGACAGCTGTAGTGATTTAGTGACTGTGTCCTCTGTGTTGTGCTGACACCACAAGTTACTAATGCTCCTTCTGGGCTAGTGAGTGGTCTGCTGTCCGTGCTGGGGAGATGGCTTTGTTTGCCCTCCCCCAAGACCAGTGTTTATATTCCCTTGGTAAAAGAAGAAGCATTCCAAGCATACATTCAAAATGAAAACTCTCACAGATCTGGCAGGCAGAACAGTATCACTAATAGCAGCAGATACTTAAGTAGCCTATTTTCATAATCCCACAGGTAGTTGTTAAGAGCATTTTCTCCTGCTGGGAGAACATCTATCCTTTTGTTGAGCTTCTTGTCAGCTATCACTGTATTTATGACCTTAATGGAGTTTCTAGCAATCATACCAAGATACAGTAGTCTCTGTGTATATCCATAATTCAGTATTTTATTTTACACCTAGTAGCAGCTCATGTTGGTGTAGATGAGATATTTGGGTTGCATCTGTACTGGTAACACAAACCTTTCCCATGTCCTCATAAATGTTCCTTCCTTGGTGGTGGATCTAAATTTAGACTAGCTTTGTTAGCTGCATTTTGCTCTTCTAAATGAGATGATTCTCTTGGGCTAGATGACATCTGCTACTGAAGTGGTAGCTAGGGCAGAATTAGTAAATCAGCCTTTTCAAAGCATTTTCCCAAAATCTGCTGTGTGGAAGAGTATAGATTGACAAACTGGTAACTTCTCACTGGGGTTTATGGAAATTACTGAGTCAATTACAGAGTGCAAGAAAGCTGTATGGTGCAGCTTGTTTTCTTTTCCTTGTATAGTTTTTAAATACATTGCAATAGTTTTGAACTGGGAATGGCATTTTAAGAGGAGACACTTTGGTGCCACTGTGAGTGCAAACCACACAGTGCTGAAGAACCAGATTGCACAAAGGATTTCAGAAGCTGATAATAAAAGACTGCTCATTGGTGATACAGGAGTAACAGCTATGTTGCAAATCAGATTACAATCTCATTATTTCAAAACAAAAGTTACCTGGGATATGTATTCTTGTTTTGATCAATAAGACAATCTTGTGAAATATCAGAGTTTTGCCAGGAAAATAAAGCATCTGCTGCTGAAATCTGAGCCTCTGATCTCTCTATTTAATCATTTGGTAAAGGAAAAGAGAAATAAAATATTCTCCAGGTTATTTAGTTTAAAAAATACCTTTTTTTTTTTTCCCATGTTGACCCGCAATTTGTAGGCTGTGAGAAGGGAATAGGAACCCTAATTATTGTGACGTAACATTCTATTAAAGCTTTATAAAAATGAGCATTTTGGTAGGGTGCAGCCTTGTTGCCTTGAACACTTGTCTAGAAAGCAGCATCTAAGGATCGGATGTGAATCATGAGGTGTCATGTTGTTCTTGTCAGAGTTTTCTGAGGAGCAGTTTGCTCTGAACCAGTTCCCAGAATAAATGGGAAAACGTTTTAAGAACTTAAGAGAATGTAATCCACTCTCCATGGGTTGTTCTCTGTGGTTTTCCTCAGTTGTTAGGGAACTACAGGTCTGGTCTTGCCTCTGCGCTGCCATCAGTTGTGATTCCTGGGTCAAAGAACAGCACAGACAAAGCCTTTGGTCTGGCTGAGAAAGGAGACAAATCCTCAAAACTATTGTCAAAGAGGGGCTATCCTCATTAACAGATCTTTATCACATGTGCTGCTTGGAGGAACTTGGTCCAGGTGAGCTGTAAATTCTGAAAACTGCAGTCTTTTTATTAAGTTTCTCATAAAAGGTAAGGAAGCATGTGGCATTGACTCTGATCTGAAAGAGAAATAGAAAGTGATTTGCCAGAAGATTCTCCCTCTGAAAAGCTAGCAAAGGCTTTAACCTCCTGGAAGTGTTGATGATGAGGGAAGAGCATTGTTCTGGCTGTGGAAGAGTGCTGGGTTTTCCCTAAAGGTTGTTTTCTGCTGAGGGACATGCGTTTTAAAATTATTTTTTCTGATGTTATTGAAATGTAGCCATAGACCTTAGGTGGGAGATTGCTTTGCAAAGGAAAATCAATCAAAACACTGCCTTGAAATATTTTTTTAGAGGTTTTATGGTACTTAATAATTGGGCTGCTGTGGTAGATAGAACCTTTCTTGCAGGGATGATCTGGGCTTCACCAGTCTCTGCCCATCTCCTCCTGCTTACTCTAAATCTGTTTTGTCACTAGCAGCAGGGTAATAAATCAGGAGTCTTCAGGTCAAAGAGAATTGTGTTCTTTTTCTCCTTCTTGCTTATTTTTAACTTGGACTGGTTCCCTGATCCAGTCCATGGCACAAAACTACTGATGCAGCTGGGGAGGTGACTGCACTCAGGCACTGTCATTGCTTAAGCCCTCAGTATTGCTGAAAGGTATGCTTAGCAAATTATTGCCTCAATTAAAAGAGGTGAATATGCTGTTCCACTAGGGACTGTTGTGAAAACTTGGGACTAGGTGCCCTGGTAGCCTTGAGCCCTATTGATGTCCAACAGTCCTCTGATTCTTTTAAAATTACCTGCTATGGGTTTTGAAAGCACTAAAGTAAAAGTTAAACTATCTGAAAGCCCATGATTGCACTCTCAAAGGTATAAATGCTAGTACTGACATTTTTTACTGAAGAGTTTTGGCATCATGTAGTCAAGGCTCAAAAAAGAAAAAAATCCTTTTTTTCTTTTCCCCCTCTAATTGTAGATATTGGGCAGTTGGCTTTCAGTAATGTTCTCAGTGATTTGCCAGTGATACAGCTTACAGCTTTTTTGGATGAACTCTGGATTTTTCTTCGAAATATTTGAAGTATAAAAGGGGTAACCTCAAAACTGATTGATATACTGACTCTGCAGTGAAGGCTTCTGATTGATAAAATTTTCAACTTGAAGAGATCTTGCAGGTACTTTTTCCAGAAAGTGCATGCACTGGTGGCTGCATTTACATCTTGCTGTCAGTGTTATCCAGGGAGACAACTGGTCATTACAAGAAAAGTGCCTTACTGTTTTTAGATGGGCAGTGAACAGTCTTTTGTTGTCCATTAAATCTCTTGGAGGATATCAACTTAATTTCTTCTAGAGGACTGGAGAATAATGTGAGGTAGTTAGATTTTTAAACTTTTAGCTTGAGGAATAATTTTCACTTAATTTTTGAAATTGAAGTGATGAATAATGCTGAAATCATATTTATCCATATTAAATGGAAGCTGGTTGATCGTGCCCTCTCTTGAAGAAGTAGGGACATGCTTTTTTAACTTGGAGAGCAGATCTATGCTGAATCTCAAATGACTACACTCATACATGTGTGAAGCACCTGGATATAGTAACGGCAATCATTCTATTCTGCAGATTGCCTAGCAAAAATAAATTCAGTCTTGTTGCTACATTGTTATTAAAAATTTCAAGAAAGAGAAGAAATCTTACCTTCATCAGCTCCCCACTCCCTCAGCACAGTCATGCTGTGCTTGATGCTCCTGAAGATGAGATTTATCATTAAATGGTGATTTTTAAGCTGTTTGTATGAGAGATATCATGCTGTACTCTGTATTATTACATTGTTTTTTACCTCCCATCCAAAGATCTGAACTTGGCATTGCAAAGTACTGGCCCTGATTCTTGTTTACAGGTAGCAGAGCTCTGGAGTGCAGAAGTGGAATAGCATATCCAGTATGAAGGAATGTCTTAAAAGAGAAACAAAATTTTTTTTTTTTTAATTTTTTTTTAAAAATCTTGTCTTGTTTGAGTTTGGAATGTAGAGGCTGTGCCTGGTACAAAGGCATGATGTTTTACTTAGGAGAAGCCTGTAGAGTAAAGGTATCACCACCAATGCCTATTTTCTTCACACTATTAATAGCTCCATCCCCCTGAGAGAAAGATTAGGCATTAGTGTTTGCAGGTTGTGAGAATTATTGTTGCTTTTCCTTCATTTTCCCCTTCATTAGATGTGGGGGCAGCTGATTAGATATTTTAAGGCTGCATTGTTATATGCCCCTACAATCACATCAGCCAAGAGCTTGTAGGGGCATCAGTTTCAAATCCTGTGTGTGGTGTGGGAGCAGTGATGTGCTTTGGAGGGGCACAAGGGGGGCGAGGCCATCGCTCCCAGCCCTTGGACCTGGGGCTCTGTCACGCTCTCAGCACCAGCACAGCTGGTGGAGGTGGGCTCTGCTGCCCTTGGCTGGTGAGGGACAGTGGGCTGCAGTTTCTTAGGTTCACTTAGACCCTGAACTCTAATGGCCAGGCAGTGCTGATGTTGTTGAACCAGCGGGTTTTGGGGTAAGATAAAGGTACACAATTTTTATTTGTTTTTTTTTTCTGCTTACACAAAAGAGGATGAAGCAGTTTCATGTGAGACACGTAGGAGGATGGGGGAGAATCAACATTTGCCAAACAGAAAGGGATAAAATCTGGTGGAATAACAGAAACTTTCTGTGAAGCTAACAGAAAGGCAATAAATAAAAAATGAAACCCCCAAAACCTGAAGAGATTTGCAGGGAGGAGAGGAGAAGGGAAGCCACAGCATCTTTTTATGTCTAAAGTCAGTTCACACAGATCAAGAAGTGTGCTTCTAGAGGCCACAAGAGTGTCTCTGAATAATGTGTCTCTGAATATTTTGATGATTAGATTGCTCTTTTGTGTGTGTATGTGTGCCTATAACAAGAATTTCCAAAAGCGCTTGGTCGCTGAGGCATTTGAGCTGTGCAGCAGCTTGGCAGTACGTGCTTTGCTAAGTCAGTGGGCAAGCACTGTACTGGCATTTGAAAGATTTTTTTTTTCTTCTCTCTAAACCTTGGGTTAAAAAAAAAAGCTCAAAATAAAACTGGCTATGAGGCCCAGGCAGTGTAAAGGTATCTGCGAAGCGTTATGTAAACAGTCTTTGCTCATAGCTTAGTTGGTTCATTTTTTGGTGCGTGTCAGAATATGTTTATTCTTGTGAGGCTGTGTGACATCATCCACTTAGCAGGGAGGTGTAAGACAGCAGAATAGTGTATGAGGTTGTTTCCAGCTGTCCGAGGGGTGAGCATTTTGCTGAGAGAAAGCAAAACAAAGCCAGCTTTAAGGGTGGTTGAGTTTTTTGTGCTTCATTGGAGAAAGTGTTAAAAGTCTAAATTACGCTTTTCCTGATAGTTTTTTGAGCAAGGGTATTGCTGAGAAATGTGTGTGTGTCAGTGGAGTATTTGTAAGGGAACAGCTGCAGGAGCTCAGAGGTCTGTTTAATTCTTCTCTTCCATTAGCCCATGAAGCAAAACGAGTGGGAGGTCTGTGAAGCCAGATCAGTGTTGATGAGGGAAAACACAGTTCCCAATGCAAGGATTAAAAAACTCTCTTTAATACTGCATGAAAAGCAGAGCAAGGTGGTGTGACTGGATGCAGGAGCCAGCAGTACTTGGGCTGGAATCAAAGCACACTGCTCGGGGTCTTGTGACAGGGCAGATTCAGAGTAGTGCATCCCTTCCGTGTCGTGATGCCTGTACTGGCAATCAGTCCGGATTCCTCCCATACTGAGTCCTGATTGGCTCAAATCAAACAGGATTTGGGTTCAGGATAGTGGTAGTTGCATGAAATGTCATATGCCCAAGGTTGTGAGAGGCTAGGCTAATAACCCAGACTAGTCTTCTGACTTGGGGCACTGTAAATCTGAACTGGAGGGCTGTGCAGCACAGCTGTCTTTGGCCATGTGGATCCCAGCAACACTGCCCTGGGCTTCCCCATTATAAAACAGACAACTGAAGAACACGAGGTTTCTGTGTGGATCTGAGATGGAGTGATTAGGATGTGGATGCTTCTGGCCTTGGTGAGTAAAAAGGAGAATGATCTGATTTTTCTGAAGAGGAAGCCACATGAGTCAGGGAAGATCTGGCTTGTGCCTGACTCCGCTGGTGGTTTGTTTCCCTCTCCTCGGTATCTTTGTTTCTGTTTAGTATTCTGTCTGCTGTGCTGAGACCTGGGTCTTGTTTAATCAGTTTGGTTCTGATTGCTTCCTTGTATCCATGGGTCTCATCTTGAATTCAGTGTTTTGCATTACAAATCTGCTCTCCAGAGATGGACAGGATATATAGCTCCATCTGCCACATCCAGTTCTAGCCCTTTTTCACGGGGCCCTGTTAACAGGTGACATGCACAGTCCAACGAGATTCCAGCTAATTGTTGGTCTGTAATTAGGAAGATGAGTGCTGAGTGGACCCTTTTCTGCAGAATGGAGGAACTGCTGCAGAGATGGGCAGTACTGGCAGGACCTGATGCAGCTCCCGTGCTCGCCTCCACCTCGGAGCCTGCCTTGGCGTTGAAGGGTGAGATGAGGCACAGAAGCTGGATTATTCTCCTCACATGCCAGCTTCTAAATGCCAGAGGAGACATGGGGAAATAGATGACTCCTTTGTTCTGTTTCGTTTTGTGACTGTTCTTGAAATGGTCATTTATGCTGTTACTACTGTGAGAAGGAGGTTAGTCTAAAATCAGTGTGTGGAAGTGCTAATAAATAAAGTATCAGTGGATAGATAACTGTTTTGGTTTTGTATCTCATTGTTCTGCTAGAGCAAAACCTCTTGTTGCTACAGGATTATAAGAGAGAACCTGTAAATTTTTAGGCTTTTCTTAAGGTAGAAAAACTAGAATTCAAACGGTTTGCAGCCTTTCTCTCCAAAGTGGTGATATAAATTGTTGCACTTAAAACTAAAGGGTTAGCAGAGTATTAAGATTAAAATTAGTCCAGAAAATGTTTGCAGGTTAATATTGTTTTTATAGAAGCCTGGTAACTGGAGTAAGCATATGTGTTTTCAAGATAGCAGTATTTGCTCTTCAGAGTATCATAGTGGATTTTGTTTGCTTATTTTTCTGGTTCTTAAAATCTGTTACCACTAAACAGTGTCAGGGAGGCAGAGTGTTATCACTTTATAGTTGGGGAGTGCAAGTTGCAGAGATGAAGGCACTTGTTAAGGCTGTGAAAGTCCTTGCATTTGAAAGCAGGGTTGGAGCTCTGGATCTGCCTGGCTTCTGGGAAAACAGCCACTCTCCTCTGCTGTATCAGTTGGAAAAGCAAAGCTCAACAGGAGTGTTGGAGATTTTCAAAAGAAAATTACAATGCATTCAACATAAAATATGTGCATAGTGTCATTTTTATAGAAATATGTGTATACAGATGTAAAATACGCACAAATGATGTGTGAATATGTGTGCACATCATGTTTAAAAGTCCTTTGGAAAGAAACTCTTAGCAGATCTCTGTTGGAGTCAGGTAGAAGTAGCGAGATTTGCTGGTTAAGTGAAATCTGGGGAGTCACAGCGACTGAGGCTGCAATCTCAGTGCAGAGGAAGGCTAACAGGATCTTGTGCACTGGCCCATCCCTGCTTTCAGGGAACCTCATCTCAGATTTTATAGCCCTGTGCTGCTGTCTCATAGCATGGGCAAAATCTGGATATCCAGTCTGGGAAGATCCTGAGGAAGGAGTTTGTGAATTGTATTTTGAATGCAGTGAGTGGGTTTGTATCATCTACCTTAAAGTATGCATTTTCTTTTGTATACTTGATGCCTTGGACAGTTGAAACTAAAAGCTTCCCTTGAAACAATATACTGAGATGAAAGTTTTGAACAAGGGCTCTGGCAGGTAGTTCTGAAACACAAGTGTAGTTTAAAGCTGTTCTAAAACAGCTGTAATGACAGTACTATCATATATTGCTGTCAGAGAGAAACGCAGTTTCTTCCTCTGTGGGGAGAGGGGAATAGCTGGTTAACAGCTACAAACTTACTTCCCAGATTTACCTCTTCAGGTGAAGTGCTAAGGAAAAATGTGAGGCTTCCTTATCACATTGATATTGTTAGCTGTATTTGTTACTTGCTTTGCTGCCAGGGTTAACGAGGTGACTGGAGGCCAAGTAAATGTAATGTATTCCTAGCTAATGGTATTAAACATGAAGCCCAAAAAGGCTGGCTGGCAGCCAGGTTGGGGTCCCCCCTTTTCTCACCATTCCACTTGGAGATAAGCTGCGAAGAGGAGCATCTGTGAGAAACGGGAGGTGAGGCAAAAATGTTCAAAGTTGTAGCTTTCTATTCAATTTCCAAATGACACCAGGAGTGCCGGTGCCTGTTTGGTAGTTTATTAGGGACTGTGCTGTAAAGTTGTTTCAGCACAGGCAGCTGTGGTCTGTCAGAGTTGCACTCACCACTCACTTCCCACAGCTCATGGAAGCTGATGTCTAGCTTGACCCAGTATTTTTGCTGATCTTGACTTGTGCGTAACACTTCTCAGCAGAAATATAAATATATCATAAAATTGGATATGAAGTCTTACATATCAGCCTGGTGCAAAACATAGGTGGGGTGAATTTTATTAGTATTATCCATAAAAGTTAATTTTAGAGAGAGTAAAGCATGAGCGCACCACTGTAGTGGATTTATGGTGTTTCATGGAAAAGATGCCTGCATCTCCACTTTTAGAAAGCATGATGTTAGAGTGTGGCTTTTAAATTATTACTTAGGCTGTTTTGCCATCCCCCTCATTTATGGCGTGATGCTTTGTGTTTTTAATATATATTTTTGTTTTGATTCATTCTAGTTTCACAGCTATGGCCTTAAGTAATCGTTCTGAATAAAACAAATCTGTTTGGGTTACATCAGCAGGGCATTTAATGTTCACACAACTGCTAATCATTCTTCAATTTGTGCAATTAGAATAAAGCTTGGGTCATAAGTGGTAGAAATATGAGCAGGTCTGATGCTGCTATGCTCTTGTCTGCTCTTGGTTTATGTGCTATGGAGGTGATTCTAGTCTGCTCCTGAGCCAGGGTGTATTTACTTCAGCTTAATTAAGCACCAGCCCTCCCAGTGCTTCGCCTCCTAGTGCAGTCAGTGATCTTGATTCATTGGTTGGTCTGGAAGAAGATAACAACCCTGGCATAAAGGATGGGGTGTTTTTTCTTGCTGGTATGTGCTCATCACTGCTAAGTGCTTCCATTGATTACAGCAGCACGAACACAGCTGAAAACAACACGGTTGGTGGTTTCTAGGAATGCTTGCACTACCTTTACCAAGCCCTTGCCTTGTTGCTTGAGGACTTTATTTTGAAACAGAAGAGGAACTGTCAGGCAAACATGTGCAAATGCTTGTTGTGATTGCCGTTTGGAGGGGCTACCTGCTGACTCCCAGAGGGGCTACCTGCTGACTCCCTACGGTGACTTCCCAGCTGTACATACTGAGCATCCTTGGCAGGCGGGCTCTGGTTGCTCTTGGGTGTACTGGAACAGTCTGCAGAAACAGAGCAGGTACAGGCACAACAGGGGTAGCTGGGTGGGTGAATGGACGTGTAGACTGTGCTGCAGTGGTTGTATGCATGTCATGTCATGTTGGCCTGAACTTTTAAATGGCAGGTGAAAAGCTTCAGCTAATGCTCCTTTAATAATTAATTGATGTGAACAGGCACATCTTTGAGCCATTTTCATTTTATATGGCATGATAGACTTTTGATTAATTACCCTAGCTTGTAGAGTTGTAATAGATTAGTGTCTTACTTAAGGGAAGGAAAGGCTGTACTTTCCTTGTCATTGACCAAGCGCTAATGGATCAGGTAGGCTGAAGTGCATGCACCCTCACAGGCACACAGCCCCCCTGCCATGCCACATGAAAAACATCCGTCTCTCGAGTGCATCTGTTTACCTTGCTATGTGTTTGGACTGGACACACCACCATAGGCACTGCTGGAATAGAAATTAATTCTTGTAAAGGGCCAGTAAGCTAATTTAGGCCCCTTCTTTCTTAATCAACTTGGCTACCTCATGTTGTGTCTAATTGAGATTACAAATTGCATCCTCTCAACTGTCTTGGTATACACTTGAGCATTAGGAAATGTGTGAGGAAAGACAGCAAAGGGAGGGGAAATGCAGACATAGGCAATGATGTATGGGACCTCTGGGGCTAGACCTACTGCAGTCAAATTGCCCATGTTGGCGTCCTGATTCGGCTGGTTGCCTCAATTAGGGCAGGCCGTGCTCTCAACAAGGTCTTAAATGCTGCTGCACGACCCCTTGCTGCTGCACGTGTTTAATCTAAATAAGAACGGTGTATTTTTATTGAATTTAGTATGAAAATGAATGATACAGTGGCCTCTAGGGCACTCTTGTAATACGATTTTGTATATAAAAATTGCTTTTCTCTTCCCGGTGTTTTTGTGAATGGACAGAGTAAAGACAGCCTTTTTCAAAGCAATGTTGAACTGGGAGTGTTTGCAGTTTGATCTTGTGACTCCATCCATCTTCATCTCCCCTAAATACTATTAGTCTGAGATACCGTGGCACTGCTCGGCAACCTTTCATCTCCAGTGCATGCACGGCTGTCCCCAAGATGCTCTGAAAACACAGCAGAGTCAGAAAAAAGCTTGGAAGTGGTTATTAATGGTTCTTTGGTTGCTTTGTAAATGGTGTCCCCCACAGGCAGGGTAGGAGAGCCCAGGAGTGACAGAGGTGCTCTCAGCAGGGGTTGTATCAAGCACCTGGCAAGGATTTTCTGGGAGCACCATGCTGGAGCTGGTTTGGTTCTGGCCATTATTGTTTCTCACTGTTCTTCAGCTGTGTGAGATGAGATGAAAGGGTTTGTTATCTGATGCTTTCTCCAGAAGTTAATAAACATAAAGGACATTTTGCATTCTCTCTGCCCCCTAGATTCAATTGCTGAGTGTGGAATGGTTCAGAAGACTTTGTGTAGTTCAGGATTCAAAGCCACTTGAATAAACTCAGGGTTTAATAAACAAAAGATGGATGAGATGGTTCACTGTTTTTCCCTGAACATTTGCCTAAGGCTTTCAGCTGTCCAGAAAAATGACAAACTACATCAAACAGAACCATTTATTGGTAGCAGGATGTTTTTTTTAATATTTCATTTCAAGAAAGTTGCTGCTAAGGTGTTTTCTGTAGTTTCTGATATACTCTGAAAAAAAAAACACCAAAAAACAAATCAAAAAAATGCTGTTTGAAAAACAGTTTAAAAAGCCAATGATGATAATCATGAATTTACAGAACATCTCTTGATAGAAATCTTTCTATATTAATGCTAATTGGAAATGTTTTAAAGGTAACACTTAGTAATATTTTAGCACTGTTGCCTGTAGTAGGATTTTGACCTTTTCATTGCCCCTGTGAGCCTGGGTTATTAATCAGGGAAATTGCTCATGAGACATGAGGAATGTCTGAGATAATTTACCAGATTCTGCAGGTCCTTTCTTGTGGACAAAAATACCTAAAACTTGGACTTCTTTAACTTGTAGAGGAATCAAATTACAGGAGTTGTACATGATGTGTGCTTTAACTCTCAGCTTGCTAAACAGCTCAGAGATTGCTGGCTGCTCTGAAAGCTTGGGAGGATATGGATACGTGCTGTTACAAACTTGGAGGGGTTAAGAGGGCTTGTAGTTAATCCAAAATATAAAAATGCTACAGCAGCAGAATTGCTTCAAGCTCTTTTAAAAGTCCTTTCAAGTTAAGATGACATTGCTTTTGGTTTAATATAATGAATTCAGTAAAGCAAGAAGGCACTAGCTGTTCTGCTTGTTCTCACTCTCTGGTGAGGGAAAAGGGGGCTTATAGGATTCTCGTTCGGCTAAATAAAGTTTGACTTGCATGTAGTGTGATAAATTCAAGTGGCATGCTTTCAAAGATAAAGAGCCAAGCGTCTGCAGCTTTTGTGCCTCCAGTAATTTGCAAGCAACTCTTTTGGACAGTTGATGGAAAAGGTTTTGGGGATGGTAGGCTTTCCCAGGGTAGTTGGGCTGTTGGAAAACAATAATCAGCTTTGCCTGGTTCATGCAAAGACTGTAGGTAGTTATTCAGTCTTGGTCTTAACGATGGCTACTGCCCCTGAGTTTGCTGTCCCTGTAGTTTTTCACTTGGCCTTCTTGGTGCATCCTCCCTTCAGGCAGTCGTTTGATCAGCTTTTCCTTTCCTGTTTGCACAGTGAAAAAATGAAGTCCTGCTGGCTCCACTTGTAGTGCTGGTGCTGCTGGGCAGCGAAGGCGCTTGCAGGTCGTGTGATGGAGTTTGCCAAGCCCTTGGAAGGGTGCCCTCCTCCCAGCCATGGCACAGAGTCAGGACTGATCTTGTAGCTGAACACCAGACAGGACCTGGGCCACAGTCCTGCTGTGGATCCCTTCCTGGAGAAGGTTGTCAGGACAGGCATGTGGCAGTGGTTAAATGTCTGGTGGTCAGTGGTGAACTTGTAAGTGATAACACAGCAGTGTATCCAGAAGCTTTGTCATCTCATCAAAGGAAAGAGTTTTCCATGTTTGCTGGCAAAGAAAGGAACAAGAAGGATGTTTGGACATGTAAAGCCCTGTTTATTTCAGCCCTTTGGGAGCTCTCCTCTTGCCTCTGCTCTGAAAGGGTTCCATTTCCCAGGGATGTTGAGTTTGGTTCAGCTAGCCCTGAGCCTTAATTGGTTTTTAATGAACACTGCCAACGAAGAGACGTACTTTTATTTTGTATTTTCAATAATTTTATCAGGCAACAGGTCAGCCTGGCTTCCTTAGGAAATGCCAGGTCCCAGGCATACTCATTTGGACAAATGTAGGTTGACTTGACTGTGTGAAGCCTGTAAGCCTTGGTGGAAGAGCAAGCCCAGAATACTTTCTTACAGAGATCTACACCACCATGACCCATTGGGTGTGAGGCTTTAGTGCTTCTGTGGGTAGGAGAGAAGCCCACTAGAGCGGTGGGGAATCTGCAGCACCTTAAGCAGACTTACACTGCTGGTGTCCTCAGTGTGACCCAGAAGGTTAATCTGTCAGGAATTATGTTGTCTGTGGGCTTGGAGAACAGAATAAGCTTTATTCTGAGCAGCAGTGCTTCATGAGGAGTAGCTATTCAAATTCCTTCATGTATTCTTTTTAAAAGGGCTGTACACAAATTATTTCTCATAAACCACCTGCATACATAAAGCACATTTTCTGTTGCCAAGCATCTCCTAGAGTTGGATTGCTGATCTAGCCCTGACAGTGCCTTGGGTACTTTGTTCTTTTGCTTAAAAAGCTGATCATTGATACTTTTCCAAATGTTTTCATGTCTTTGGTGTTAGTTCAGAATATCTAATGCATTGCTCCTGCAGACAGAGAGGATACCAGCTGCATCAGGCAAGTTCCCATTCTGTCGCCTCCTCCCCTAGAGTCAGGAATGGCCCCTGTTCTTCATGGAAGAGATTTGAGATTCATTTTCATTAGAAAACATGGAAAACGTGGTAAAGGAAAAACCAAAAGACAGATGCATGAGTCTGTTTCAAAGTCCTTTTCGGAAACCTGATTTACTCTCTGAAAAGAAAAAATTACCTTCTACGTTGCGTGTAATTTAGGCTGAATTTTTTTTCTCACAGTTCAACTCTCAAAGAACTTCCTTTTTGAAGGATAAAATATGAAAATAAAATTTAAACCCAGCCTGTCAGCAAAGGGTAATGCATTCTGAAATAAAGCCTCTGGGCTTTGAACCTTTGCTGGTTGACCCCTAAAATGCAGCTAGTGGGGTACTTCCCTGCTGTAACTATTTCTGGAACACACAGTGGATGCTTACCAGGTAGAAAGACTTGGTTTACTAGCCATGGAGTAAAGAAGCAAGATTCTTCCAAGAAGTTTCTGGGAGAGCATCAAGGTCAGTAGGAAATGTCCTAGAATCTCTAGGCTCTGTCTGCCACAGTATCTACCTTTCTCCTGCTTGGAAGTGTTGGATGATTCTGAAAGATTAACTCATTTTTTCAAGAAATAGGTGGGCTCCCTTTACTGCAGAGTGTTATGGCTTCTGTGTGAAGAAGAGAGACTTCTTCATTGCTCTGTCCTCAACCCATCCCATTTTGGGGTCTTTGCTACATCAGGTGGGTGAGAGAGCACTTGATTCTGCTGGACCCGCTCCAGCCTTCCCCATCAGTGGCACAGTGTTGGCGTTTGTCACTTCACCTGAACTTAACACTGGCACTGTGGGTGGTATGTGAGGAGCAGAGCTGCCCATTTCCTGACAAGGATCCAGTGGTACAGCAAGTCCTGTACTTGATGGGTGATATTCCCTATGCGTTCTAAAATTTAATGCTTTGATGCAGAAACTGGGGGATGAGTACATTCTAAGCACAGATTGGCCTCCTTTCTGCAGTGTGCATACTAGCAGCTCCTTCTGCAGGACTGTCATGACCTTGTTTATTTTGGACTTAGGCACCGTAAAATAGCTTGTTAATTGCTGCTCATTTAGAATTATAATTAGGTGTTACCAGATGAGTTCTGTAATACACAATTAAAATGTTATAAAAAATTTTGTGGCTTTTAATACTTCATTTATTGGTTAAAATTTAATTCAGAGTACACTGATTGCAAGCTCTCTGTGTATGTGCATAATTATTAAAACCCACAAGGGTAAAACCAAAGCAGGTTTGAATGATGCAGAATCCATGCATTGCTTGGAGGTCGAGCAGCCTGGGATATGAGCTCTGGCATCGGATGACTTTGTCCTGCTTTTCTGTAGCCTGACTAAACACAGGAATGGCATGAACGTGGTGTTGTGTGCTCTTGCTGGTTGGGTAAAACCACCCCTCTGCTCACACCTGGCTCAGGTCCACTTTAATGGGCTGGGCACACATCTAGAAGTGATAGGCTTAGAGCTGCAGACTTGGAGCTCATGACCTTTCAGAGGGAACATCATCAAAGCAACTTTGATGCATTAGTCTGCAGGTAACAAAAAGCTTGGACATCTGGTGGCCTTGCATATCCAAAAGGAAATGCTTAAAACTTGGAGCATGTTCCCCATACATTGCTAAGAGCTTCAGAGCTGTTGTTTTTTGGCAGCTGAGGAGTTGCCATGCTGCTGTTACTTTAATATGTTTGGTTTTGATGAACAAAATGCTGCATTTTGTGTCGTTACCCCCATGCCAACATCAGCCATGTGGAGGAAGAAGAGGCATTCCTTTTTCTGGAGCTCTAACCTGGTCCTCCTTAAGCTTTCCTTTGTTTTTCAGGAAGCTAGGTAATATCTTTCCCCTTTAAGATGTGTTCTGTTTTTCTGCTGGAAGCTTTTTTCCCTTCAGGATTCTACATTCTGGCAACTAACAAATTAAAATAGCTTTCCTCCTAAGTACGCTAAAACGTACATTGAGTCTGATTTCAGCGGCGCCAAGTATGCATTTCAGCACACTAATGCACGGATGGATTGAAAAAACAGCTAGCAGTAATTTTCTTTCCTTAGGTTTTACTGAATAGTATCCCAAGAAGCTGCACATTATGTGTTATCCTCTTTATGCATTACTCAAGGTCATGTAAAGGTGGAGGCCTGGAAGGAAAGAGTGAATAATTTTAATAGTAAAGCTCAAAGTTGCTGCAGATGGCATATGGGATGTCTTATTTTTTAAAGGTCTTTCCATCTGCTATTGGCAGAAGTCTCCATTAGAAAAGGGCAGTTTTGTGTGAGGTACATAATTTATTTCTTTTCAGGTTGATCTTTTATTAGAATTCAGGTTTATCTTGACTCAGACCATTAGTGTGGGACCATTCTCCTGGTAAAGAGAATGCATAGAATATATAAGATCTGAGTATGAGAAGATCTAAGAAATATGTATATAAAGTGTTCTCAAAGTTTGAGGAAGAGGAGCTTTTTAAGACTGAATTATAGAAACCGAAAGCAAACTACTGTCTTGTGGAAGCAGAAGTGTTGTGATGGTGAAGTTTGTTTGTTTGCCTTTCTTCCTTTGAATGCTTAAGGTTGAATTGCAAAACTTAAATTTTTTTCGAGTCATAGGATGTAATGGAGAACCACCAAGAGGTGAAGAATGTCCAATCTCTCTCTATCTGTGCCATGTGAGTGCTGTGCTGAATGTGAGCACTGATCTCTCCTGCTGCCTCTCCAGTGCAGAAATAACAAAGCCATTGGAAGTAGCTACATAACTGCCATGCACTGAACACCCTTGGTTAGCAAAGCATGCCTTTGCTAGTAGTCAGAAAATTGTTGGACGTAAAAAGCAAAGTTGTACATAATCTGTGATACATTTACCATGGATTTTATGGTGGATGAGGGGGGTCTGTGGGAGGTTCAGGATCATGCAAGATGCAAGGAGCAGCAGGTGCTGTGTAGGTGTGGTGATGTACCCAACTTACCTGAGAGGTAGTAATGTTTATCTTTACTTTATGTTTTGCATTTCTTTCTGAGGTTGGCAGAGGCAATTATTACGGGTTCATTAACACGTGCAGAATATTGTTTGCCTTCCCACCTTTTCTTATCTTTCTAATTCAAGGCAGATGAGGGTTGTACATCCTTTATAAGGTGTCAGGCAGCACAGGATTCACAGCCATGTGAGCCTTCCTATCTGCTACCTGTAAGTGCTCAGCACTTGTGTGTGGTCCCCACATAAGAATTTACTTGCAGAATATGAATATGGAGCAGATTTTGGCCTGTTTGAAGAGTCCTGGCATTTGCTTTGTGGCATGGAAGATGGCTGGTCTGTCCAGAAAATGTTGGATTTGCTGCAGCCTTGATGCAGCTGTTATCTCAGTCCCTCTGGACAGGAAGTAACTAGGAAACTACTGCTTTGATCTGACAAACAAAGAAGACTTGTAAAATATATTAATTGATTTTCTTCCATCAAACAGTTTTGAACACATAGGCTCAGATCTGAGCGAGACAAAATCTGATGTGTGTATGTTTTTTGTGTCTTACTGTACAGAATGTGATGCAAAAAACTTGAATTTAATTTTTAGCCTGAAGTGCTACTGAAGGAGAGAAGTAGTTTGGAACAAAAACTTAGGAATAGAAGTTCTTGTACTAGGAGTTAAGATTGACTTGCTACCATTAAATCAGGATTTGACAATTTGCAGACCTTTGGTTTCTTCATCTTCAATAAGCATTATATTACACCTAGGACTTTTTTATTACATCTGTTTAATATGGCTTAGGTGCTGTGTCCTATGTGCCACCTCAGAGGTTGTTTTCTTTTGGTGAAGCAAAGCTAGGGGGCCTTACTAGAAGGAAAAAATAAAAAGGAATAATCATAAATTTAGCATCTTATTACAATAAGCTTGATTGCATCTTGGTTTCTTTAGAGGTTACAGAAACAGTTTTCATTTTTCATACAGAAGGCAATTGCATGAAACTTGTGCCTTCATAGTTCCTGCTTATTAGTTGCAGAGGGAATTTCTGGGTGCTGTCTTCCAAATGCCAAAATGCCTCCAGAGCCAGCGAACTGCAGGATGCTGGGGGCGTTCTGCATGGAGAGAATTCAGTTTAATAAATGTAATAAGTCCGTTTACCCTACTGGGCTCTGTTAACTACCTGCATATAAACCGAGCATACATAATGCTTGGGCAAAGGTTATAGAAGCAGTTTGCAGGAAAGGCTAGCTCCAGAGCACACTGAAACAGCAGCTATTCTTATTTTAGCCCTCAGTAACACACACAATAATGGGGTTCAAGCAGTATCTGTGGTTGAGACAGTAATAACAACTATGATATAATTAACTTCAAAGCCCTTTGGGAGAGAATAATTCCAAAATCTAGCATTGAAAATGTTCATAGTTTCACAAGATGAGAATTACAGGAAGTTTAATTGGATACATAAACCCTCCAGTAGGGCATAAGTTGTCTGCTAAATGATGGCATTAGGAAGAAGGCAGCCCCGTGGCAGCCTGCTGCTGTCTTCTCCTGCATGGGTTAGTGCTGGCTGGCTGGGACTGATGGGGGTCTGGTGGAGCCCTGCTGCTCCTCAGCTGCTGGTGCCCATGTCTAGAAAGGATGGCAGCCAAGGTGTATTTGAGAACTTGGCACTTGGTGTGTAGACCTGTGGAAAAGGATTATTGTCTCTGTGAGCAGGATCAAAGCAGCAAGTCCTTTTTCACTTGGCTGCCCCGTGTGACAGTGGCTGCGAGACGGTGGGTGGGAGGTTTGTCACCAGCCTGTGCTTTCCAGAGCCTGCCTTAAAATAGCTCCAGACACCAAGTAGTTGCTCAGGATTATTTAATCACTCCAGTCTTTGTCAAGATGCTGCAGCATCAGCAAGGTTGAAGGTGTTTGTGGGCTCCTCACATACGTCTTCATGAGTAGCCATGACAGTGGTGGATGTAGGGCACAAATACATCATTGAGCTCAGAGGGGCCAAGAAGGTGAAAATGTTGAGAGTGATGGTAGACTTTAGAAAGAGTAACATACAAGTAAGTGAACAAGTTAGTCAAAGCATCCCTAATATTATAACAGGAAAAAGTGAGAGTAGAAAAGAAAAAAGGAGAGTGCAAGGCGGGAGTGAATCAGTTCCTTGATGTGGTTTGAAATCAATAGAGGAACATAAGAAACCAAGCTGGGAAAAGCAGTTAATTTAGCAAGCAGTTAGCTGGGAGTAGTTCACTCAAGGTAGGTGGCAGGCTTGAGAAGCTGTTTAAAATGAAAATTTGGAAACCCAGCTCCCATTTATCAGTAGTAGAGTGTATACAGTAAAATGAGTATGAGAGGAAAATTGAAAGATCCAAGGTGGGCTTTGAAGAACTGCTGACTGTACATAGAAGATAAATAATTTAGGCAAATCAGTGCCATTGTCTTGTGTGAAAATTTGTCTTGGTGGATGATGGGAGGTTAAGGAAGGCAGTTAAGGAAGAGGACTGTGCTGCCAAAAAGGGAAGTTATTACTTTGCATCAATTTTTAACCAATGAAAATATTGTAGCAGACTTGGTGCTAGTATTGTGCCCAGTATTTCTAAATATAAAAGCTAAGCAAATTCCAGAAATTGAGGTCTTGGCAAAGGCAGATTTAGAATAAGCTGTTAATCTGAAAGGTATTAAGTGAGCAGACCCCAATAGTATGCCATGTTACATAAAACATAACTGAACTTCCAGAGGTAAGATATTTTTTGTTAAAAAGAACAACGTTTTTTTTTTTCCCCCAGAAGAAAGTTCTTTATGTACCTTGTACTCTGGTTGAAGCGAAAATTACTGAGAAAATAACACAATACCTGAAGATCATGTTCTCAGAGGGTCCAACTTTGATGGATTCTGTAAAGGAAAATTTCTAGAAGTTACTCAAAATCTTCAAGCCAGAGAAAGGGCTTGTTCAGTTTCTGGGAGATCTCTGAAAAATTTTGACACCAAGGCCTCTAAGGAAGCTGAGTAGATATGTGGATAGAGCAAAAGCATTCTTAGAAAGAAGAACTGATTTAATTTTGAATTAGAATTGATTTAGGATTTAGTTTGGCTTCAAGCCATTTGACACCATGTGAGTCCATGAAGGAGTGGAAGGACAGATTATCTCTCATCTGGTCAATCATTTGCATTCTTGCTGTTTTGGTTAAAATTAGTTCTGGTGCTCAGTGGGTCTTAGGTCTGCCCTGCCTTGCATGTTCTGTCAGTGTGAGAGATGCAGAGCCAGCGTGTTTGGCACTGCTGGAGCCAGAGGCAGGAATAACAGGACCACAGCTGTACAGTCGATGGCACTCAGCTGTGGTGTGTTGTAAGCAGCAAGCCCAGAAGGACTGTGTTTCTCAGCTCTCCCTCTCTAGTTTAAAACCACCTGTCTCCACTCTGGCTGTGCAGAACTTAATGCCCTGGAGTTGGATTTAGAGGAGAGGACTTAGTGCCTCGTGATTTTGGTCCTTGCACTGTTTTCTGTTGTGCTGCATTCAGTCAAGCCTGTTACAGCACAGTTGTTTGTATTAGGAAAATCGCTGCTGTCACGTGTACAGTAACTTGTAGAAAATACACAGAAATTCTTACTTTGTGGAAATGTCTGACTCATGAGCACGTTTCTTCACATTAGTGGAGTTTCCTGATAGTTAAGGAATAGGTGAATTTAGGGGGTTTTTTCTGTAAGACTTTCTGCTGCTCTGGATCTGTAATTCATGCATCTGGGTGCAGTGCTGGGCCTATTCTATAAATGTAGGAGACCTCTGTTGTAAGGCTGATATCCAATAGTTTATTTCTTTTAGGAGCCTTTACACTTGGGTAGGGTGATCTACAGCAATCTGTGCTTAGTGCTCACTGTGAGTGATAGCTGGGCTTGTGAGGCTCAAGGCTGATCTATATTTTTAAGTGGATGTTTTAACTTATCTCCATAGTTATTTAAAGGGGCCCGTCATAATCCTTGTTCCAGTGGAAAAATTCCTCTTTCTTATCTAGTATTGTCTGCAGGCAATGACACCTTCAGAAATTAATGTCTTCAGAACCAAATGTAGCCAATAAAGCTGACAGGAATATTCAAGTCGTGCTTGTATTCTGCTTAAAAATGACTCTGCTCCTCTCCTTGGTCAAGTTGGGATTGCATGTTCAGGATCACAGTGACCTGTAGCTGGGCCAGCTTGTGCTTAAACACTTCTCACATTCTTGTGCTTTATCAAAATAAGAAGAATCTTTTTAAAGTACTTCTGAGTTGTTCTTGCTGTTACATACATTGCTCCTTACCAATCTGCCTGTATTAGTTTGTTGGTATGTTTTGGTTTTTATTCCCAGATTATGGGATATTTGGTGTTTTCTTTTTGGTTTTTTTCCTACCCCATTTTTATTTTCTTTCCAAACAGATGATGAAACATTTTCCTCCTGGGAAAAATAATTCTGGGGAGGGGTCTGTTTCTCTCTTTTATTTTTTTTTAACTGAGAATATTCAACATACACTTCTATTTGCTTTGTCTCATTCTCACAGTTATGTGCTCATGGCTAATTACACTCCTCCACACCTTTCTTGGTGTTTTGTATCCTTCATGTACTTACAGATAGCTATCAAATCCTAAGCCAGTCTGTGTAGTGCTTGTGACTTGACAGAGATTTTTATCCTTCCTGGTTATTGAATTGCTTTGCTCATCCCTTCTTTCCAGATGATTTGAGTGTCTTGTAACTGAGAGCACCAGACCGATGCTCTGGGGGTGCTCTCACCTGGGTCCCAGAGGTGGTACCTTTGCTCATGTGGCAATCTCTTTAGCTTTTGGCATTTTTATTGTACTGCAAGTTCATAGGAAGTTCCTCCCTAAATCTATTCTAGTGTTGCCACCGTCGCCATCTTCATATATCTCCCCACTGAATCTCTCTAATACATTCCCTGCATGTGGGAGTTCGGAGTGAAATGAGACTCATTTTGTCTTTTTTGGCCATATTGCTGTACTCCCCAAGTCTCTTTATATTATATTTCTCACAGAAAAGCACGAAGAAATCTATGCTAAAGGAATACTAATGTAGTGAAGTGAAACATTGAAAAGTCATTAGCTTGTGTGTAACTGCTTCCACAACTTTTAATGTGTGCAATATGATGATCTTGAGTTATATGGTGTGTCATGGTTTTCCTGTTCCTCCTTCTGAGCACAGATGAGGCATTATGTACAGAGCGAAGCAGCTGAGCTGTAGCCAGTTATTGTTCTCACTTTTAACAGAATAAAGAGCTGCTTTATTGCTCTGTGTGGTGCATGATTGCCATCACTGATGTGACACCCCACAGTTGATCAGGTGGTACTGGGTTGATTGGGTCCCTCTGGAGCACTGGTTTCCCTTCAGGTGCTTGTGTCAAATATAGAGCGTAGGGGTCTAGAAGGAAAACTTGATTGTGTTGCATCTGCAGTAGTGCTGGGAGAGTTTCAGCCCTGTCTTTGCCATCATCTGGGTGTGCCCAGTTGGCGTTTTCTGACCTGCATCCTTAGCCTCACCTTGACAATGCTCAGGAAGTTTCCACCTTGAAAAACAAATACAATAGTTTCAGGTTCCTTTTTGAAAAGACACTGTTATATCTCCAGGTCAGATAAGGACATTGCTTATGCACTGGGCTCACCTTCCCACCCTGTAAGTTTCTCCAGAGTCCCTTAACCGTGTTTCACAGCAAAGACAGTGTCAGTACTCACACACACAACAAAACCTGGCAGTTCTGTGGATGTACAGGGGTTCCTGGAGGGAACTTTTTGTGCTGACTTCTTAGGTTCTTTGGGTTGCAAAGTAGCTTAACCTAAAAAGCGATTTTAGTGCAGTATTTTTGTCCCTGGTTTAGAATGGGCAGGCTTGCTTTGGGGATGCTGTTCTCCACCGTTCCAGTCTTGGCTGGTGATCCACGTGACACTTGTTTCAGTTCAGTTTATCTTAGAGAAGAGTTCATAGAGGACATAAGCTATTCAGTGCTGGTTTGAAATTCCTCTTGACTCTTTAAAGTTGACTGCTTTTTCTAATCTCTTTGCTGTCTCCTGTGAGACATACTCATTGCCAGAATTTCTTAGTACCATATGAGCTGTTGGTATTCTTGGCTCTGTTTTAAATGAGTCCAGCCTTTTCTGCCTGTCTGAAAGAATCAAACCATGTAGGTTTCAAATAATGTCCTCAAGACCGCCTCTTTTCCATCCACCTGCCCCACAGCAAAAAACTGATATATTTAAATGAAGATTGCTAGTTTTTTGTTGTGCTTTCTTGCTTTCTAGTTTTCTGCCAAACTAGCTCTCGGTAGCTCTAACACTGAGTTTGGAGCAGAGGCAGGAGTTTAGCTTGCTAAACTCAAAGCTGTTTTTACAAAGCCATCTGGAGTGCTTAGCCTCAGCCTAATTTTGGGTTATGTAGTCTAGAGTTTATAATATTGCCAGGGCCAGATGCAGAAGGAGAAACGAGAATGTACGTGTGTTTTTGAAAAACCTTCTTGTACAGTGTCTGGGCTCCCAAATGCAGTATTAGTTGTGAGATGCTGGCCAAAGCAGTGGGATTAAAGGAGGCCTTTAAATAAGGGACTGAGATCATCTGGTGCACAGGAGATCAGTCCAAATGCAAGAGAGAGCAGCCTGAAGAGGCATGAGGTTTCTGGGGACAAGACACATTAAGAATTGTAGAAGCATTATTTGGTCAGTTGCTGTCGTACTTCATTTTGTCAAAGCAATACCAATTTTGTATTTGTTTAGCTTCTTACCGAAATCTACCAACATTATTTGGTTTTTAGATGCTTTCCATCCTAAGCTGCCTTCTACCCCAGGAAAGGAAGCCTTTAGCATTGGTTCAGGATTGCTGTTTAGCACTGTCAGAGTAACATTTGCCTTCTGAGGGTTAACTGAGCTTCAGCTGACACCCTTGCTTTGGGTATTGGGTTGTCTCATTGGGAGAGAGCATTGCCCCTTCTAAAAAATGGGAAAGCTGAGCCACTGGGAGAAGCTTTTTAATATTTTCACTTTCAAAAGAGAATGACAGCTACTGAGATTTATAAAATTTTAAAACATTCCAATTTAAAGCTCTTTAATTATTGAATGCAGACAACTTTTCCATAGGCAGAGCAGCCATGGAAAGAGGAAGTGGCAAATTTTGATCCTGTTAAAGGCCAAAGGTGGTCTATTAACTTCGGAGGGACAGACAGCAGTCTGGCATAAGAAAATCTGGCTTTTCTACCAGATGGTAAATTATTTAGAGCACTAAACAGTTGAAAAAGATCAAGTCTATGAAGCATCTGGTAGGGTATCTGACAATTTATCAGTTTTGCATAGTGCATGTTGTATGAATCTCATGGGCTGGAGAGGAACGTTATAAATCTGTTGAAACTGGAGAGAAGCTTGATCACATTTGCTGAAAGAAGAGAGAAATCAAGAGACAGACCTATTCTTTAACTGAGGTTTTCATGTTCCTGAGAGTTACTTCTGAATGAGGGAGGTGCCATTGACTCGACTCTGAGCAATCTGCGCTCAAGATACACCGTTAGATGAGGCACTTTTGTTGTTAATGGAAGTGAATGAAAGAGGAAGAGCTCTCTGAAAGCTATTCATCCCCAGTGTGGTCTGACAAATACCTAAGATGTTTCAGCACCACCTGTAAAACTCATTCTCTGTTGTAATCTTAGAGAGCTTGACACACATCATTAGTTTTGACACAGTAATTTCAACCCTTGGTGTTTCCCACCCCCTCCCCAGGAAGACGCTACTGCCTCTTAGGGTTCTGGCTGCTGTTGAGCCAGATGAAATGCTGCTTAAAGTGCTTCAGTGGGTTCCCTTCTCCAGGCAGCACAAACTACCCCTGTACATGCAGAATTTAGAAACATAATCATCACTCTTGATGCAGGCATTTCTTCCCATTCCTGTGTGGGCTGTATCTGGGCAGTTGGCTGACACTGGGCCAACTGCTTGGGGACTGAACAGAGTTTCTCTTTATATAGAGCTTATGCAGCTGTAAAGATACAACTACCTGTATCTGCCTTTGCTATGTAATACATGTTAATGGTGCTTCTAGTAATCCTTTGGTGAGAGTTGAGTGAGGGTAGTGAAGTTGGAGGGCAGCAAAGATAACTGTGTGTGGCTGGTACACAGAGCCTCTTCTGCAGTATTCAAAATCTTGCTGCTGAACTTAGTGTGATTTATGCCTTCTTATTGAGACAATAAAAGCAGAATGAGACAATCAGTATTCTCTCTGCATCTAGGTTAGAACTAGGTTATTTTGTAAAGTATTTTCAGATGTCTTGGCTGCACAAGATGTTGCATAAATAAAGATTTCTCTGTGTTGTGCAGTATTATAACATGTGAAGAGATTTACTGTGCAAATACAGTAACAGAATGGAGAAGAATCATGATCTCCTGTTTGTTAGTACTATGTACTGTAAATATTTGCCAAGGTAGATTCTCTTGAGATTTCTTGTGGATTTCCCCAGGCACGATCATTGCTGGCATTCTTTGAGCACCGTGTTTTTGTCAGAAGTAGACGTGTTTGTAACTTGTGATACTTCCATCAAAAGCTCAGCGGTTTCCAAAAAACCAATACACTTCCAAACCTAGCAAAATTCAGAAATATCTTTGTTAGAGCAGTCTTGAAGATGTTTTTGAAATGTCTGCTAGCACGAGTAAGAGTGGTATGTCGGGCCACGAACAGTGTGCACAGTTGCAGATACTTTGCTTCAAGGATACTCAACGGGGTCCGCTCAGGCTGGCATCTGCCAGCATGAGATTTTTTTCACTAATAATGAGATGCTGGTAAGTTTGGTAACTTCTGCAGCTTAGTGGAGAATCACATCAATTTTTAAATAACTCTTGGGTTTGCATTGAGCTGCTCGGCACTGAAAGTGTGAGCATGGGGCTTGCTTTAAAGTCTGTTTTAACAGGTAAACCTTAGACTTACAGGTGGAAGTACAATGAGTATATTCTCATTAAAAGATAAGGCAGATACACAGAAATGGTATTCTTTTTAAATACTTGCCTTTTTTTGGCAGGAATTTTCTGTATTTCAATATTCAAGCAGATGACCAAGGTAAGGCGATTTGCAAGATAATTTGCTTTATTTTGGAGAAGGAATATCCAGTCATGAATCCTTTTAGGTCATCATCATCTCCATTTTGGGGAGTTTGAAGCGGAGGTGTTTGCTTTGGGTAAAGCTTCTCTTTATAGAAACTTTCCTTAATAACATTCTGCTGTGACTCTGGTAGCCCTGTGAGCTGGCAGCTGATCCAATTCAGCTTCTGTTTCTTCTGCTTGAACCCGCTGAGACTTGTCTGGTGCACACCAGCCCAGCTGGATGGTCCAAGCTGTGCTTCACATGCAATTTGATTGCAAACCTCCCTACATATCCAGTGAACCACGTCTGTCTAGGGCACATGGAAGGAGAGTTACAAGAGCTTAGGACTGTTTCTTGTGTGTAATGTGCAGCTTCAGATCTATTTGTTGTGAACAACAGCAACTAAAGGATGCATTAAGGGGCCAGAAACTGGACTGTACATGAAGGTAAACTTGGAGACAGGTGCATTTATGCCTCCTGACCCTTGAAATCAGCTTACTGAGTTCGGAGGCATGTGTGGTGCTCTACTGCTCATGCAGGGAAGATAGGTAAATTTCTCTTTAGAAGTATCTGTAATGATGTCTTTGCAGTGCAGTTTGGTATACTGGCAGTTCATCTGTGTGTCATAATAATTTTCCTTTTCTTCCTCTTTTGGTTTGCAGGAGTAGGTCTGTGTCTGTAACACTGGATGTACTGACTACTTGCCTCAGACTGAAGAGGACTTGCTCTACTTTGGAATATGGTGCCTAACTTCTGCATCCCAGTACTCACTGTGCCAGCAGCCATCCTCTGCTGCTTGATGCTGCCTTTTGCAGGAGCGGACAGTAAGTGACATTGGGTTTTGGAAAGCTTGAATGCCTTGCAAAATTTCTTTCCAGAAATATTAAACCACCTTTGTTTGTACTGGAAACTGAGGGCTAAGAGGCAACTCCCCCCAGTCTTCTATTTCCCAGTGTGCGCATTGCAGATAAACAGGGTGTGTGTGAAGGGGCACAAGTAGAACTAAAAAGACTGACAAAATTTATTCAAGTGCAGAAGGAATTTCTGTAGTAGCTGCAAGATCAAAACCTGACAGTTTGATTTCTAACACGCACAGATGAGTAAAGAAAATTGGGGGCGGAGGAAGAAAGAAGTATTGGGGTCACAGTAATCCCTGTTACTTTTTCCTTGTTCTTTTGCCAGCTCTCGTAATTTGTGTAGCACTGAGACATCTCTCCTGAGTCAGCAGGCAGTTGCTTTTGGAGAAAGCTGTTGGGAAAGAGTGTGTGAGTTCTTACCTTCTGGTGTAGCTCTCCTACACCTATATTTCAACAGAATTGGAGTAGAGTGTTTCTTTGTGGTCATACTTTTAGCTGTCATGACCTTGCTGTTGTCCTGTTAGTCCCATAGAGTTGTTGTGAGTGACTTTCATTAGCCCCATCCAGCCAAGGGGAAATACGTGCAGAAAATTTTGTTGTGGGCAGACAAGAGGAGGAACACATGGCTGATGGTAGCCTACTAAAAACACCTTATGTAGGAATGTCTTATGGAATGGGTTATGCAGAGAGCAGGAAACCTTGTGGCTTTTTTGCATAATCTTGGGGTGTGTATTTATTAGGCAGTCCCCAGGTATTTGTGCAGCCTCCCTTCCCTTTTTTTTGTAACCTGTACCCAGATTTTCAGTGTCCTGAAAATGTCTGGACATTGATCATAGACTCTGGCAGTTGTGAATAGTTCTTGCCTCTGAATGTACTCAGGGCTTCTGGGATGCTTGAGTTGGAGCTGAGGTGACCATGATGCACCTCCTGAGCTGCCAGCAGTCATCTCTTTCTCATTGCAGCTTTAGTCACCAGGCTTATAATTAGATGTAATTTTGTGAAATTCAAAGGAGTTCTTGTTGGTAGGAGCCTGACTGAATGTAGAAAACAGACTGAAGGGTCCTAAATGTCCTTGACTGAAAGGAAGACCTAAATTTAGAGAAACTGGAGAGAAGAGTGAAGGAGGGATATGAAGAAACATACAAATTCAGTTCTTTTGTTGTCATTAGGAATGACTTGCACAGGCAGCAGGGTCTGTATGAGTCTGAACTGCCCAGTTAAACTGGGGGTAGCAGCTGTCTCCTTCCTCAGCTTACTTTGCTGTCTACTGGTGCTGTTGAAAGGGGCTTATTCAGATCACTTTGTCTGCACATTGTAGCCCATTTTGGAATCTGGCATAAAGAAATACTTGTTTAGTGTTCTAAGGTGTATAAAAATACCCTGAAACTTATTATCTTTGTACTGGCTCCTGCAAAGAAGAGAAGCATCATTCACATCACAGGTGCGCAGAAGCTGGTGGAGCTTGAGATGTTGTAGGACAGTTCTTGGCCTGAGGAGAACTTGTGGTTTGCTAATTTTATGGAATACTTCCACATGCTTAAATTTAACAAAATTTGCTCTGTTTCTGTGTGGTGTCTCAGATGTGGAACATTTCTGTGTTGAGCAGCAAGTTTATCTGTGTGTATACCTTTTTCTCTGGTGCAGACTTGACTCTAAATTGCTTTTTCCTAATCTGGAAGGCAGCTCTGGAGGGCACCGACCTTTTAACCACCACAGCCACTGTGGATTAATCAAAGTTTTCCTAGGATGGAAAGTGTTGCTCTGTGTATTTTAGCAACTTAGAGTTTTTCTATCATCTTACCCACTGAATCTTGCCACCGACCCTCAGAGGCTGGGAGCTGTGTGAAAGGACCTGTCTGCTCTGTGCCTCTGCAGGGGTAAAATGTCACCCCCAAACCCTGCATTTTATATGACCTGCCATCAGTGATGCAGACAAGTGATGCAGTAGTGATTCTGGCATTGGAGAGTCCTGATTCAGGACAGTAGTGAAGGGCAAGGGGGAAAGTATGACAATGGATGGACACTGGAGCTTCCAGTAGAATCTAGACAGGGATGCTGTGAAAGGAGCACCCCGTGTGCACACTCCTTAGTTTTTTAGTCCCCATAGCATCCTGTTGGCTTCAGTGAAAGAGCATTTATTTACACTGGTTATGGCTGTTCCCAAGAAATCACTGTGATTCTCCCTTTTCCCCACTGCAGTGCTGCTTGGAGTCAGTGGAGGTTTGGGCTGGCTCTGTACCTGCAAAGCATTCCTGCATTTCCCCCACTAAAAACAACAGGATAATGGGAGCAGGGTCATCCTTGAATTTTCTGGAGTCAGTCCCCAAATTGCTTTTTATAGGAGCAGAGAAATGACAGCCAGAGAGATGGGCTGTGCTGCATCCCTGGCAGCAGCGTGGCTCGTGGCTGGCTGCTCAGGGAGCACCCAGACTGGGTCTTCCCTACCTTCCCCACCTGCTGTTGTTGTAACACATCTCGGGTTTGCTGCTGTAGCTGCCTGACAATTAAGGCAGCTGGCAGAAAGCTGGGTGTTAACGCCTGAGATAAAGCAGATTGAGTGTATTGCCTGGTGGAATTAGCGCTGGGCTGTGCCCGTGCCTCCCCTGGAACTGAGTTCACAGGAGCTGTGAACAGTGTCAGCAATGAGGAGTTGAAGGGGCATCCAAAGGTTAAACTGAGTGGCAGAGAGTCAGAAAAAGAAGGGCCTGCTGGGTGCCTCCCTGGCAGCAGGAGGGGAGTGGTGGTTTCCTGGCTGCTCTGGGGGGTGCTGGGAGGAGAAGGTGAGTGGGAAGGGGCACATGCGCACCAACGGCGGATACAGAAGTGCTAATTTGGCAGAAAGCTCTTTCAAATCCTCCCCAGCTTTTACAGACTGCAATAAGAAATTATTAAATTTTCTCTGTGATCTGACTGTGTTTCTGTCAGGGTGACCCTAATTCCATTAGAGCAGCTCGGAGCTGATTCAGGATGGCTGTTTTACCCATTCTCTCTCAGCTTGCTTGTGTGGGTTTTTTTATACACTCTGTGCTTCCCTGTCTGTCAGCTTTTGATTGTGCATGGGAGAAATGGCTTTGCAGATTTCAGTTAATGTTCAGTGCAATTGTCAACTAAAAGATGCTTTTTTTCAGCTTTTGAAAATGTGTCATTTATTCTAATAAAATAAAAACCAAAAAAATCCCCTTTCAAAACAAAATGCAGAGAAAATGGGGAAAAATCAATACTGTAATGAGAAATCATCAGCAAGGTCTTTTGTTGTTGTCTTGGTTTTTTAAAAATTAGGCTTTGTTTCTGAAGTCCTGGGCACAGGTTCCATTAGCCAAAGGAAGAGACTAGATGACCCATCCTAGGTCTTTTCTAACCGCAGTATATTTTGGTTTGTCTTGCACAGAATTTCAAAGGGCTTAAGGAATAAAACCACTTCAAAAGTGACCTTGTAGAAGGAAAGAACTAAGGCAGAATTAGGCCAACTACCTGTGAATTGATACCTGGTAAACAAACAATTTGCACCTTTTGATTTCTAGAGGTAGAGCTTTTATTTGAGGTGTAGATGAAATGTGCCTCAATGAGCTGGTGTGGTCAAGGCAGGGCTCTGGCTGCCACCACCCCTGGACAGAAGGGACCCCAAGTCTGAAGTGTCTCAGGGCTGCCCTGAAGATAAGAGTTACTTTATATCCAAAAGATACACCTTGTGTACCTGAGGTGCTGTCTGGAGGATTTGGGTGGAAGAGCTCTGGAGGGAACATTTGTTATGGCACTGGCTTCTCCTTGTCCCCTAACTCTGCTGTCTGCCCTTACTGTTTTGTGCTCCCCAAGACCAGCTTGGCTCGTTTTGACTCCCTGATTCAGCTCTGCTGCCTTTGCTTCATAACCTGATGGATGCCTCAGCAACAGCTCAACCCCAAATACAGCTGCTCCAGGGCAGGCTGTGGGACAGACTTGCTGTTGTGCAAGCCTGGAAGGTGGCCACTTTGCAGAGCTGGGCAGCAGGATGCCATTCCAAAAGCTGGACAGGAGGCTTCTCCACTGCTGCCTTGCATCAGTTACTGTTTCCAGTTTCCTGTTTGCATGCCTGTCCCAAACACTGCACGTAGTGATTATGTGTAATTGATGAGATTGGATCCAGGTATTGCAGCACAGGTAAATACTAATCTTCTGCAATTCTGCCTTGGCTAGCTTGACATATTCCATCAGCAAAAAGAACATGGAGAATACTGTTTAGGAAAACCCCTGTACCTGAGGCATTGAGGTGGCATCACTAAGAGACAGGTTGAAATATTAACCACAGTCATTGTGCAGTGTTTATTTTTCCCTTCTCATCATATATATAAATATATATATTAAGGTAGGAATGGATTCTGCACTTCAGTGTAGAATACCTAAATGCTGCCTGCTTGTAGCTAAATCTTGCCGACATCAAGGGAAGAAGATGCTGTGAGGACAAATATCATGCATAGAGTAGACAATGGATCTTTTTCTGCATTTATATCCCTTTTAGCTCCAGCATTTGCAGAAAGTGTGAATTTGTTTGGATTGCAACCCACAACAAATCACAGCATGATGATCTGTCTTTTTTATTTACTGTGAAAGCCAACAGCATTCATCAATCAACATCAGCTGCCAGGTCAAAGGTCTGCTTAGCCCCAGATCCCTCATCCACTAGTGGTTAGTACAAAGAGCTATGGAGGATCTGAAAGCAGAATAAATGCATGGTGATCTTTTCCTGTTGTTCTCCTGGAGCTCTCGGTGAGTGGTGGCTCCTGAAGCCAGAGGTGCTGTAGTAACTGCAGCCAGGCTTACTCTGGGTTTTGCTCTCGGGCAGCTCTGAGCACATGGTCATTCTGCAGGGACATCTGGGGGGCAGTGCTTTGCATGGACACCAAGCTGCAGGCTCTGACTGTTGCCTCTACTCCATGGCTCCTTGCTTAAGCCCCTCACTGCTGCTGTGCAGGGCTAAGCATCCCCACTTGCCATTTGGACCACTGGTACTTGGCTGCACAGCCAGAGTTCCTCTCTTGCCTTCACAAGGGACTTTCTGGGATTAAATATCTGTGTCAATTATCCAGCACAGTGACAAATGTTGAGGCCATGATATATTTAATACTTGTTCTTTGAGAGAGCATGTGCTTATTGGCTTGGTGATACAGAAAACTGATAGAACTACCTGCTTACAATTTTATCTTCAGTGTAGATTCATAGATTTTTAAGGCCAGAAAACAGATCAAAACAGTCTTTTACTCTGACCTGTGTAGCACAGGCTGTATAATTTCAGTAGTAATTTCTGCATCTACTTTTTAACACCTGTTGATGAGCTAGCTCGTAGCTTTTGGGAGACTATCAAATCATGATTTGAAAACTAAATGATAGAGAATTTACCCATCTCCTATAAAATATATAAAAATGGCAAGTAATCATTACTTCTCCAAATCTGTATTTATTTCAAACTACCTTTATGCATTTTTAGGGTTTAGACACTGGATATTAGAACATCTGTCAGTGAGGCTGGAAACTCCTGCTATTTAACGCAGTCTCCTGGAGAAGCAACTTTGAAGTGGAGGAGTTAGAGAACCTGATAGTTTGTCCTTTTTGTTGTAGAAAAAATGGGCTCGTCTTGTTTTTTTCTGACCAGATATAATTTTTATGGTTCTTCATAATCATCCCGACTTTTCATGTTTTTTAAAGTCAAGGGACCAGGACCAAGACAAGTGGCTGCATTTTCCAACAGTACAATGGCACTTTAGCCTTTTTACCCACAGCATTCAGCTGGGAACGTGGTCCTCTACTGTGACCTCTGAATTCCGTTCTGGACCTCTGATTCCCAGGATGCAAACTCGTATTTCATTAGTGTGACTTGGCTTTTTGCTCATGAATATCTGCCCCTAGGTACACTGAAATGTGTTTTGCTGGATCCCAGCTCATTTAGTCATCTGAGTAATTCTTTAAAGGTAATTTTCCCTTTCTATTTGTAGCTGACTACCAATCTTGGTAAAACTTAGCCTTTACTTTCCAAATCTAATTGCAAGTTAGTTGCATTCATTCACAGATGTTAATCAGTTGTGGCTATCTGCAGAGCCTGCCATGTGTATTTTAAGGAGATATTTAAAATACCCTATAGTAGTGATGGTAACATTCTTTATTCTTTGCAGATGGAAAGGAGTGCCAGAAAAACGATAAAATAATATGGTTTGTCATGCTGCTCCTGGCTATTACTAGTACTGATGTCAGAAAGGGAAAAGTACAAGATCTGCTGGAGCTTTCAGTGTTTTAGCTGAGCAGTTGTAAAAAGCAATGATGTGGTAATAGGAATGCTTTTTTTGTTTCTTTGATTATCTCTTCATTATACTGGTGCTTCAGAATGATACTGTAATATAAGATGATCAAGCTCATTTTTGTGAACAACCAAGAGTATGAAATTTGTTTGCTCAAAATGTTAGTCAATCTTTTTTGATGTTGAACATGCCTGGTTTAAAAAGGAGTGGGAAAAAAAGCATCTGTTCATGGGTGCTTTTTCTCTGGTAAGTTGTCTATCTTTATGTATCAGGAGCTGAAAAGCAGTGGTGTACTCTTAATTGAATGCTCTGTTTAGTCCCTTGTGAGAATCAGTGCTTTGTCTGTGCCAGAGACAAATCTCATTTATTTTGTTGGTGTGAAAACACTGTAGGGTGCTTATTGAAACTTTTAAGTCACAGAAATGTCTCTTGCCTTGCACACTTTACTGACATATGATCATTGAATTAAATCAAAGCTCTTTTTATAGTGGCTTTACATTCGTATATGAATTGTAGAATGCAATGCTAGAGCTTTGAATGTCTGTTAGTTTTGTTTTTCTCTGATGCATCATAACATTAAGCCTTTGCAATAAGGGGCATTCACATGGTGTTAAAAAGAAATAATTACAGAATATATTCCATTTCATGTAGTACAGGCTGGAATGACTTTGCAGTCCTGCTGTGTTTTTCAGGTGGCCCTTCATTGCATCTATTACTCATTATTTCCTTCCCCCCCCTCAGTAATTAATAATAGAATTTCCAGGAAATTTGTGTTTTGTAGGATTGGATTGAGACATATCGGTAGTACCTGGTCAAACCTTAAAATGAATGGAAACACCATGATTTTCCAACAGAGGTTCGTTGCACCAAGGGTGACTGTTCTGAGCTGGTGCTTTGAATAAAGTCAGCATGTCAGGAAGAGGTTTGGAGTTGGTTTGTCTTTGCTGCATGAGGTTATTCTACTTGAGCTGATAGTGGATTCTCTGAACTAACTGGGGTCTCATGGAAAGGGCCATCATCAGTCCAGTGTTAGCACTGGTAAATAATGCAGATGTAAAAGGAATCACTCAGAATTCTTGCTTGCTTTTGCTGCTTTTCTTGCAAATTCTTTGAATTATTTTTACAAACTCTGTCTATATATGATAACTTTGTTGGCTCACCTCAGAGGTGAGTGATGTAAGCCCTTGGCAGTTAATTGTCACAGGGGGAGAAGACAGTGACTGTTGAGCCTCTGCTCTTTGTTATAAGGGTGCAGAACACCTACGTGTTTTCTTTGTGTTTATTTTTAGCCAAATCCACTTCAACTGTTGTGCTACTTCTGTTAAAGGTTGTTTTGAAAAGGGGTTTTAAAGAGGCCAGGAAATACTCAGCAGCTTTATACATGTAGGGGGTTTGCCCCTGAAAAACTCCACTTGTAATAACTGTTTTGAACCTTAGCATTAGCACAGCTATGCCTGGAAGGTGGGGCTGTTCCTTTTCACCCATTTGTCAAAAGTTGGGGACTTCTGCAAGTGGTAGGCAAAATGTGTTGCAGAGCTCTCACTTTGGCATTGTTCCTGAGACAGATTGGGCATTTCCTTGGTTTTCAAACTCAAAACTGAAATTCTGTCTTTTGAAGTAAATGTGAGAATTACTGTGCATTGATTTCAGAAAAGGTTTCAATCTCTGCATTTGGAGAAGAAAGACATCTTGGAGGTGAGGCAGCTATAGTGTATTGTACTTACAGAGTGTTTAATTTACAAGAGGGAAAATTCATTGAAAGAACTGAACGATGAGCAGTGAGATTCTTGCTATATGCTGAAAATGGTTAAAATACTGATATGTTGATGACAATTATGTATTTTAATCCTATTTAGCATCAAACAGAAGCTCTCCATTTTTCCAGGACACAGGAAAACCCTTAGAGAAGCAAACTTATCCTATAAGCAAATACTTTCATATTCCTATTTAAAGGACTGGGATGCCTGGTCCTGACACAGTGTTCTCAGTCTTGGCATGCTGAACACAGAGTTTAGTATGGCTCTCAGGAGGATGATGAGGGTAGTCCAAGTCCTGGAAAAGCTCCCTTTGCTCTTGTTTGTTGTACCAGGTAATGGTCCTGGTTGTTGACTTTTCCTTTATACTTGCTGTATATAGACTTCCAATATCCTTTTTTATGCTCCATTACGCACAGTTTATCAGGGGTTAACACAAAGTTCCTTAGTTATGACCTGTTTTTTTCAGCTTTTTATGAGTTTGTTTCATGGCTGAAATGTGCCCTGCTTGGTCTTCAGGCAAAGTTCAAGTCAAGGAACTGTATTTTATGAGTTGGACATTTGCTTTTGGTTCTTTCTGCAAAAGTTGTCTTTGAATGCTCTTAAAAACAAAGAGAGTTGAAAAATACTTTTGTACTGTGGTGTTATTTATAGATGTCTAGTCTAAAATGTCTGTGAAAACATTTGACTACCAAAGTGCATCTGTAGGAGTGTCCAGAGAGAAGGGAACCTGATTTGTGGAAGGAGTGACCATGGAAAAACAGGCTGCTGAATAATATAAAGGGAATTTCATGCTGGATCACTATGTAAAGGGTGCAGTGTGATCTCGTGTGTAACTAAGTTGCTGTGATCTCAGCCTTCCCAAGAGCCAGAGGTGCCCAGCAGAGGCGTCCTCCAGGTCCTGCAGCGCCCAGCCTGGAACGTGGGCAGAGAGAATTAATTCACATCGACACCAGGAAGTTCCTCTGCCAGTGCAGGCGTCTGTTTCTTGAGGCAACTGTGGAAATAGAGAGGGTTTTTTTATTGAAGTTGCTCTGTGCTTGTCCTGCAGGCCACAGGGGCTTGGTCTTGTCTTTCTTGGCAATACCCGTTGAACCTTTATTCTGTCTTAGTAAATGCATGGAACATTTAACATATTTAACTGCCAAAGTTTTGGGTTTTCTTTTTTCTCAAATGCTAAAATATGCCACTGTTCATATGTCTGTAGAGTTGTGTGCCCTATTTTAAGAGCAGAGTATGATTTGGGGTTTTTTTACACATTAAGACAAAATCCCTGTATTGTTCAGTCAGCATCTATGCAGTGCTCAACGTCTTTTCCATTAGACACTCAGCCTTCTGTTGCAGATAAAGCTTTTTTTTTGGAGGCAAATTTAGCTCAAAAATTCTGGCATTGTCTGTAATCTGTAGCATTTTGTGTGAGAAGAAATTCCTGTGTAATTTTGTGGAATTTAAGAAACTCCACTTAACACATAAAGAGTTACATGCAGTATACAATGTGGTGTATTCCAAGTTTATGTCAAATTGCAGAATTATTTTGTGTTACAATAATTGCTGTATGGTGTCAAACTCTAGGTCCATTTATACAAAAATTATCCCAACATAAGCCTCCTAAAATGGCCAACAAATGCTAGATGTTTTAAGGAGGTACAAAAAAGATCATCTCATGCTCTTGCCTTTTCTCCCCACCCACATTAGTTCCCATTTTCTATGTAAAATTAGAAGTTGTTCTCAGAAACTGGACTTGTATTACTCCTTCTGTTGAGCTTTATTAATTGCAGCAACTCTAAATATTGTTTTATCCACATGGGCAAAGGAATGATACCCAATATACGTTTGTCAAGGTCAGATCAATCTAATTTTCTTTAATGACAGGCTAACAGGCTTTGTGAATGGAGAAGCAGTAGATGTCATTTATCTTTAGTAAAGCTTTCAGTGCTCCCTCATGAGACTTTTTCCTGTGAAACATCTGCTCATGGGGTGGGTATTTGGCAGTTTGGTAGCATTCAGCATTTGCAGTAATGATCTCTCTGATAGAATAGAGAACATGCTTATTAAATTTGCAGGCAACAACAAGCTGGGAAGAGAGGCAAGCATGTTGGAGGACACCATTAGAATTCAAAATGATCTTTACAAATTGGCGAAACTGTCTGAGAGGATGCATGTCAATAAGGAAAAATGTGGATAGATGTTTGAAAATAGGAGTAATCAGCTACATAAATACAGAATGAGAGACAACTGCCTAGACAGCTGGTATACAGAAAAGGTCTTGCAGTGCTAATGGATCATAAACCATACAGGAGTCAACAAAGCAGTGCTGTTTTGAGGGGGGACAGACATTACAGTGACAGGCAGAAATGAGGAGTACCATCCTGAAGACACATTTGATAGTCTTTCTGCTCTGCTCACTAGGGTAAGGCCTCCAGTGAAACATCTGATCTTGAGCATCCCCCTGCCAGAATGGAAGGATTAACTGGGGGGGAGCCAGTCCTTCCCATCGACTGCTAGGAGGAGAAATAATGTGCTTGAACTGCAGCTGGGAAGTTCAGGTCAGGCACTAAGCAACACTCACAGACATGCAGGACTGTATGCAGGATTGCTGGGTGTGGAATTGAATTTCCAGAGGAATTTCTGGAATTTTGTATGCTAACAGAAAGCATTCCCTTAGATGTGTTCTGTATAGGCAGTGTGATTTTTTTAAATGAACGTTTCTTTGTCTTCATTCATGAATCAGGAAAGGTACAGTCTCATAGCCTGTCTTCTCTAGGTCACCTGATACTCCTACATTTTTATCCTGTCCCTTTTCATCCTCCTCTCAAGTGACAATCACTGTCTTTCCTGTGACTATTGTAGCTTTGTGTGAAAGTGTTTTCCAGGTCCTTAGTTCTCTTCAGTGCCCTTCTCTGACTTTGTAGCTCTACTCTAAAGGAGCTGATGGGTGAATGCAAGGGAGAATATGAGACTTGCAAACATCCACTAGTTTTCTCATGAACCCTCGTAGGTTTGCTATCTTTTTGCCCACTTCTGTTCATGACTTAAGGTCAGCTGCCTGTTCCTGTGTGTGCTTCATCTTCTGAAACTGTACAGTTAACTCAGCTCTGCAAATTGTAGCAGGTAATTGCAAAGGATGCTGTAGGTCTTGCAAGACCTTCTGATTAAAATATGTTTAAATGCTTATTTATGTATATAAAAAGGAAAATGTATTAAAAACATGTATTTGTATAGAATGCTTTTAATGTTAATGGTAGTGGAAGGGAAGATGGGTAAGGGTTTTTTCCTTCTCCTTCCAGTAGTCATTCTTGCTATGAATAGCTATAAATCAACTCATGAATTTCTGTCTGAGTGAGGTCCCAGGGCTGTATGAGATGGGAGTATCTCGTGCTTCATGTTAAAAGATTACGGTTAATTTATTGCATGTTTGTTGTGGATAAGAAAAAGCTATTTACCCACCTAGACTTTGCTTTCCTGGCTTTCATAAAAGAGCTATGTACTTCTCGCTGAAGAAGTACAGATCAGAAGAGATTTGTCTTTTTAATGAATTGATTTAAATCAAAATGCAGGCCATTACACGAGTTCCTGAATTCTGGAAACTCTAGCCATTATGCTGGGTGTTTCTTTGCCATCAGACTTTGACTTCAAACTGCAATTATTTTTCACAAGATGAAGAATGAAGTCTGTTGCCTGTTATGAATAATAGAGTATGGTAATATCACAGCTATATATGCAAACTCTGCAGACTGGCAGCACAGCTGCTAAACGTTACGTTTTTAAAATACGTGCAATCTGTTGTCAACAGAATTAAACCCAGGAACATTACATGGTTTGTTTTGTGGGGAAATTTAGTGATGAATTGTTCTACATTTTGACCTTTAAAATTTTTTTGAGTCTCTGCACCTTCTAGTGAATTGGGGAGATTCTCAAATTAAGACATGTGGAATTCTAATGGCCACCCTGACATTTCCTAGGCCTGGCTGAATACCTGGTCTTGATTAGTTTTCTAGTGTACCTCCTCTGCCAAGCTGGAGAGGCTCATACACTCCACAGCTGAGCTTGGAAGTGATTGCACTGTAAACCTCATCCAATTAAAAGGTGTATCCTGTTCTGGTAGTGGAAAGTTGTTTTACTGTTCCTCTCCCCTGGTATGGATGCGAGTGGAAGTGTTGAAGGGAAGTGTTATCAGTGCTGCTTTTGTAGCTTGTTGTTATCTTCCATCTTCATGTACAAAAAAAGTGAGAAATGCAGCCTGCCCAGCTGTCTGAGAGCCAGTGTGACTCGGCAAGATAAACCTTCAGTGGCTGTAATGGGCCTGACTACAGATGATCCTTCAGCTCTTCACTACCATCTGGTAGTGTCCTGCTTTGAACCACAAGCAGCAGGAGAAATAAGGTGGAAATACAGCAAAGAACAGCAGTGTATCATTTTGGTGCTGAGAAGGGAATGATGTACACTCAGGACATGTTCTGCTCTCCTCCTCCTGACTGTAAAGTGGGAAAGTAGGAGGGAACAACCTAGGAATGCGAGAAGGGAGTAAATGGGAAGAATATAGAACATTTAGGTTTACTGTCCCTCACCAAAACAGTCTTTAAAGTCTTGCTGCTTGGGAAAAGGTGCAGACAAGCACTCTCCCAAAATGCCGGTTCCAGGACAAGGGAGCCTGGCACTGCCAGGCAGCTCCTTGAGTGGTTCTGTGCTCCATTCCTCTCACCTGCAGAAAGAAATGCCAGCATTAGCAGATCTCTGATTGTGTCTGTGCTGGCAGAGGGTCCCAGAACTGATTTATAGCACTTGTTCAGCTTTCAGCGAGCAGCAAATGCATTGCTTAATTATTCATGGCAGATGTATTATTGCAGGAAATTAAGACATCGAGGAAACAAGTAAAAACTATTACTGAATAGAGCTATAAACAAGGAAAGGTGGAAGGGAATGCAGTAGAAAAGCTCTGAAATGTTAAAACCTCCTTGTTCTCAGAAACATTTCCCCCCTCCCAAAAATAATTGTTTAAATTCCCAGATATGCAAGTCATTGTTCATAGTACATAATTAAATATTCTATTAGCTAACAAGTTGGGTTTAATTTGCTACATTTGTCATCTAAATTATCACATTTGTGAATGTGTGGAACCTTTTGTGGCTTCTTTCAGCATATCTACTTACATAATGACAAAATTCTTTTTACATCTTTGACTTCTCTAAAAAGATGTGCCGTTTTACTTGTGCAGGAAAATTTAGGTCAACCTTTGGCTTTCTGTACCAAAGAAAGAGGTTTTTGGTTTGGGTTTTGTGTCCCAGAGGTATTGCTGTGCCTGGAGTAACAGTGTGCAGAGAGTGGGACCCAAGGCCCATCAGCTGCCACTGGATTTCCGTGGTTTGAAACCCCTCTGCAGGCAGGCACACATGCACCCAGCTCTCTTTCAGGTGCTGCTGTGGCTTTACTCAGAGATTTATTCGTGTGTCTTGGTGGCCTGTGCTATGGCCCTGTTCTTTAACCTGTGTCTGATGTCCCACACTCACAGGGGCCAGAGCTGTTGGCTTTGAGGAGCACCAGCGTTTTCTTGCTCATCAGGTGGCGTAGGAGGAGCCTGGTGTTTGATCACTCTCTATATGCATAGAGGGAATTTCTCATTATTGCTGCTCCAGGTTCCCATTAGCTTTAAACCTTGCATGTTTCATGACAATTTTTCAAATACGAAGTCAGTAACTGACCAAACTTCACTGAGAAGGAAGTGGTTTAAAGAAAACCCTTTCAACTTCTCTTTCAAGAATGGAATTTTTAGCTTTATTATAAAAGTTATGGGGAGCATCTCTTAAGTTTTTGTGTAACCTCAGGCTTCTGAGAGTTTCCATTTCATTACTGTTCATAAGCTCATTATTTTGGTACATCTGTAGTAATTTTGGAGCCCTTTACTTCATAATTTCAATTATGTAGTTTGAAATGTAATGATATTAGAAGTCCTGTTATGGAGAATTCAGAGCAATTTTAAGGCGAGCAAGTGAAATTTAGTGATAAAATAGCCTTGTGTAGTTCATTCCTGTGACAGGAGGTGTTTTAGTCCATTTGCAAACTTCAGCTATTTCGTGATTGCAGATACAGGTGATGGAAGGAAAATACCCTGTAACTTGTCCTGTAAGGTTAATTTTCCAGACTCTTGAAAGCATGGTCTATTGTGCAGTGTATTTATGAATATGACATATGGTACAGATTGGGCAAAAAAGAGATCTTACAAGAGTCCCACTAAACCATCAGCACTGAGGAACACACTCCTGGTTGTGTTCTGTGAATGTTTGCTGTTCCGTGCACGTGCATCTCAGGATCGCCTAAACAGAGCTTTGCTTCCAGACCTAATCAATTGGTTCTCGAGCCGTTTAGCTTTTTAATTACTCTTGTCAAAGTGAAAATTATGTGAAAGGACTTGACTGTGCAATTAGCTGCTGAACATTTTTTGCAGCAGTAGTGGGAAAACAATACCAAGTCCCAGAATAGCAGTAGATACAACCATAGGAACAAATCTGCTTCAGCAGAGAAAGAGATATTCTAGTAACTAATCTGAATGAAAGATAATTTATTTTTTAAATATGCATACATTCACAGATGTGAACAGAAAAGGCTGTTTGTGTGAGAAAAGCCTGTCCCCAGCAGAATGCCAGGTTAGTTACTACTTGCTGATTTCCCTCTGATTTGAGGGCCCTGCTCTTCGTAGGCAGAGGCTGCAGCTCTGCCCTCAGTCAGGGCTGAGCATGTTAGAAGTGCCAGCTCTTTGGCCTCCAGACTGCCAAAGGCTAAATTTTAGGAGAAAAGGGTTCACCTTTGCTGTGCTGCAGCCATGGGAGAGTGCACGGTGTGTTTCTTCTGTGGACTGCAAGAGCCTGGTTAGTGTTCATTCAGTGATCTATAGATCATCTGTTCAGACAAATTATATCTCTCAACAGCTTCACACTAAACTAATCTGGGCATTCAAAAAATAAATAAATGAGGCAGTGTCTATAAAGAGCTTCTGTCAAGTGAAGTGGAGCAGTTGGAGCCTGATTAATGAATCCCATTTGCACACCCTGGCTGTGTGTTCACTGCTCCCCTCTGCCGAGCTGTCACCCAGGACAGCCCTCGCTGGAACGCGCCGGCAGCTCCGCTGGGACCCAGGGCCACCGTGGGATGGGACCTTGACCACCATGGCTGGCTCATGACCCCAGTGCAGAAGGCAGAGCTTGCTCAGGATATCCCTGTTACTGCTGGTGCATCCCAGGAGCTGCATGACCCTCTCCTGGCTCTGCCACGACCAGGATCAAAGTGCAGGGGCGCATTTTGAGGAAGTATAATTTGGGGAATTATCCATTCAGTGCTGGTGCCCCTCAGAAATGTAACACATTGGCCTTCACCAAGCTAAAAGGGTGTTTTTACAAGCGAGATTGAAAACACAGGTTAGGTTTACTGGCTGTTAAATTGCTGAGCTGATGGAAGGGAGCTGAGTCACTGCGTGCTGACTGACTGAGCCCACACTTCTTCCCTGAGAACAACGTGGTGAGGGCAGCTGAACAAATCCTGGTACTCGTCCTCCTGTGTTTGGAAATGCTTAATAGATTTGGAGGCTCAGAATTTTAATGTGGTTCTTTTCTGTATTGATAGAGGTCTTTGAAGTCACTTGAATGCTTTACTAAGCATACATACGAGAATTTAGGTTATTTGTAGCAGCACGCTTGATGGTTTCTGATCTTCATTAGGCTGCGTACCGGAAGGTCAGCGTGCACACACACCCACATGCCTAAAATAATTTATTCTGCTGCCTTTTAGCACCTGCTACACATGGAGGTGTTACTAGAAAAGGAAATAGCATCTTTTGAATAGTGAATAATAAGTACAATTTCTCTCAAGACAGTGTTGTTTACAAAGATTCAAGTTCCAGGACCATACATGGGTGGGATTTTTTTCTTTTCCCAGACAGTGATGAGAGCAAAACCAGCAGTAGAAAGACATCCATTCTTTGTAGAGGTTTGAAAGTAGGTGAAAAAGGGCTCAGAAACCAGAGGGATACTTTTATTGGGTCTGAAATAGTCGGCACGTCAACATCTTGTTTTGGCTTATAGCTAGAGGCAGCAAGATACGAGTGTACAAAGTTTTTTTTTAATTATATGGAGTGCTTAGTCTGGGTATGTGTGTAAGCTGGCTGCAGTGAAAACAAGGAAGCCAACACATTTCAAGCTTAATTTTATTTTTTGAATCTGAAAACAATAAGTGTGTGATAGCAGCTCCTCTTTGTGTGTAATACCTGTTTAATTCAGTGCTCAAGACAGGTGGTCTTTGGCAGTGAATGGTCTGTGTGCAGGGAAGGACACAGGTGCTCTGAATTTTCTAGCTGAAGGAGCTGGAAGGAGTGTGCTGCGACTCTGGGAGGGAAAAGTCTCCTAGTTAAAGCAGTTTTTGATGTCTCAGGGGTTTGAATTTCAGAAGGCATGGACCTGCCTGTGATTGTTAAAGGGCAGTAAGTTTAAAAAAAAGAAAAGGTAGTAAAATGTAACCTAAATGCAGAAGATGGTGCTATTCTGCTTACACCATAAGAGCCTTTACTGGTGGGACAAAACTGCATCACTTTTCGGATTACAAAGAGTTCCAGGTTGTCTCCAGTGCTTGCCATTGTGTGAATGTGTATTGCAAGTCCCTTGGAGGAACAGTGATGGGCTGCATACTGTCCTGAAACTTGACAGAAAGTATGGAGAGTTTGAGACTAGGCTGTGAGCATCAAGTTTTTAAGCTGCAAAAAGGGTGAGCAGGAGGGAAAAACTGCATTTGCCTGGGGAAACTTAAATACCTTTTCTCAACATGTTTGCAGATGGATCACCTTACAGGTATGTGAGAAAGATTTGCATTTTAGAGCCCTTAGAAGTGCTTGAGAGATGCTCATCTCCTGTCTTCACTTCCCTCCTCCCCCTTTGCTTCTTGTCATTTAACATTTTTGAAGTTCTTTGGGTAGTTACATTTTTGTCTGTAATAATTATTAAATTATAAATTATTTTTATAAGCAACCCCTCTTGACTGTGGATAAGCAATCTTCATAAATTATTTGGTGGGATACTTAATTTGAAGTTTCTTCATTGCTTATGACAAGATGTTTCTGCTGCTGTCACAGTTGATGATTCATAGCTCAAGTGAAGTGCTTAGCACTTCAGAAAAGTTGTAACACAGGCAGTCCTACTCAAAGTCTCTGTGTTTATAAAAAGAAAAGAAAAAAAGAGGAAAAGAGAGCTGTGGTGGACTGTGCTGAAATGATGTAGGAGGCTGGTCGGCAGGACTGGCTCCAAAACATGGAGAGGGAGGCAGGGGCCGTTCACTGAGACTGAGTCAGAGAAGAAGCTGAGGTAACACATGTTCTTAAATCCTTTATTTTCTCCTAAGCACATTTATGAGCAGTCAGGGGAGTTTGTGAGTCTGCTGATGTTTGTGCATATGTGGGAACAGGGTGCTCCCTGCAATCCCATATGATTTAGGGCATTCTGGTCGATGGGCTGGGCTCACAGCACTGGACTGCCAGTTCTTGCTTCAGCCATGGGGATGCTGGATAGGTGATTAGAAGGAAGTGGAAAATTAAGAGACCTTAGACTGGTTAGAGGAAAAAAATGCAAGGTGGGGTGTTGAAGTACTGGCACCATTCGGTTGTGGCTGATGCTGTGCTCAGTCTGTGGCTGTGTTGGAGCAAAAAGGGTCCCCTATTAAAATTTCACTGACACAAACCTCAAACCTTTTAAAGGCTGGAGGAGGAGGTAGCTGGCTGCCAAAATTCCTGCTGTTTTTGCCATTACTGATGTTTTCCTTGTGAAAAGCTTCAATGAGGAAGTCTGACAGATGGCAACAAAGGGAAAGGTACAAACAAGGCACTTCTGCAACATAAACGGTGGTCTTTAACTGTTTCACTGAAGTGTTTAAAACACTTGTAAGAATTTGGGCAGAGCTACACAGGCGTGTTACAGCAGTTAGGTGAAATTTCAGAAAAAAAGCAGTGACAGTTGTTTTTTCCCTAGCCAAGCTGAATTCCAAGGATGCCACTGAGAGCAGCTGCACGCAGTGAATGTTGATGGGCAGCTGGTGCCGGTCCTGCTCCCCCACCAACTTCTTCCATGTTTCAGGAAAACTCTGCTGATCTTATTTCAGCCATCACATTATAGGAGTGCAATTGCAGCTGTACAATGTTAGTGAATAGAAACAAAATCAAGAATGAGCCAGAAGAGTTTAAGGGAGGTGGTTTGGACAGGTGGTGTTTGGGTGCTCTATAGTGGCAACCAGTCAGGATTAGGAAAAATTCACTCATTTCAAATAATTATTCCAGGTTTTGGTAGGGTTTTAGCTCTTTGACTACTCTTGTTCTCATGGAGGATGGAGAAGACTGGGGAATTGAGGAGTTTATTGTTGGAATAAGGTAAATGTAAGTGGAGGAAATTTTAGATAAATTGAGAAGTTCATAATGTGGACTGTTTATAGATTTCTGTCTTTTAAATCGAAAACATTGTAGCAGTTATGTGTTTGGAAGCACTTCAGGTTTGAGTGGACCATAAAAATGTGTGCAGATGTTCTTCCTTCTCCACTCTGAGCATTCAGGATATTCAAACTTTCTTGAGAGACTATTTTGTGGGGATCTCCACAGTATTTTAAAACCAAACCAAGACTTCTGTGCCAATATTTAACCCTCATTAGAGACACCATGTAAAAAACCCACTCTACTGTGTGTTTCTGTATGTATAAATTGCACCATTTACACTATAATTCTAAAGCCTTTTGAGTCAAAAGCAAAAGGTGGTGAAGGGGAAAGGTGGGCTGCTGTCCTTCCACGTCACTGCCTGATCTCTTAATGCTGGATTTCTCCCCCCAGCTTTGTGCTGCCGCTGTGGAAGATGTGACTTCAAGCTGAACTTACACTGGTTATGACTGGGGGTTTTTGTTTGGAAGTCAATGAGGTACTATTGAACATGAACTCAATTTAGACCCTCCTAGGACCCTTCTGTATTGCCTGTTGCACACTGGCCTGAAATGCTGACAGAAAAACTAATGCTCTTTTTAATATTAAAGAACAATAACAGCTTATTTAACACTGAGTAAGAAAGAGGCTTTAGCAGCAATGTACTTCAGTGGAAAAAAGAAGATATTTCTGTGAGCTGCTCTACATCAAAGCTTTATGAAGCAGGATTTCTCTGCCACAATGTGACCTCTGCAATGCTTCAAAGTGATGGTTTTTTGCCCATCAGCCAGATCCATGTTTTTACTTTGACTAGTGGCGTTCCTGCTTAAACCACAGAAAAGGACTTTTATCTAAGCACTTTCTGGGAAAACTTTTCTTTATGCATATGGACTTTGAGAATCAAATGCCACAAATGTTTTTTTTCAGTTGCCATATGAGCATATTTGGCAGAGATAGAAGGAACTTGAATACAAGGGAGCTTCTTAGAGAAGAAATTCTCTCTTTTGGTGATTTCTGTGAAACTGAATGCACATCCTTTCAGTGGTATTAATTTTTGCTCTTTTGGAGTTGCAGCGTGTGAACTTGAGTTGTTTTGATGTATTGCTGGTGTTTTAGAACTCTTACTCATCAAGGAGCTCCATCTCATTTGAACATGTGAGCTTTATTTCTGCACATTGTGTCATGAAAAGTGAGAATAATTTATTGTTTCTATTAATGGGATGTGAGATGTAGATCGAAGTTCTCTTGAAACCCATAATAGCCAGCCCTTTATCAGTTGATGCTGACCAATATCAGCCATTTTCCCTACAGGAAATGAAAATGTTCCATCATTAGGCTGGGACCTGATCGCATTTCCTTCACATTGCTCCCATATCTCCATATTTCCATCATTACTTTGCACTACTTGTGTGCCATGTAGCTTGGGTTTTAACATAACCTGCAAATCTGACTGTTTCCTGTGGATTTTTACACACTGGTAACTTTCCAAAAAACCTGTTTCAACCCATCAGTCTCAGAAGCTGTTCTGTTTTGGTTGGGGTTCCCCTTGCAGAGGACTGCAGTGTGGGGTACCCTTCTGCACGTGTCCTTGGGAATATCATCCCTCATTGCCTTTTCCCAGGTAGGGCTCAAGGCACATGCCCATGGTGCATTACAACTCCTTGTATCAAACAAAATAAACCCATGGGTAGCCCACCTGTTTTCCTCCTTGAAGAGAGTAAATGAAAACAGCACTGTCAGTTCTGGTGATCTGTCTTTGCACAGACCCATTTTCTTCTTGGAAAGCCACAAAGAGCCTCTAAAGGCAGATGTAGCTCAGGTGATACTGCTCCATCTGGATGTGCAGACAGCTATGGATTCTGCTTCCCACTCTGCTTTTGGCTTGCTGGGAGGAGGAAGGACTTGGCGAGGATGCTCAGAGTAGCACAGACTTTTTGTCCTTCCAGACATGGGAATTAAAATGCCTCAGCATTTATGGAGGAAGGTAGTTAACAAGGCTAATTACAGTTAGTCCCCTTATGCTGATTTCCTTATTTTTAGGTATGTTTTCAGCTATTGCTAATGAATTTAAGAAACAGATGAGTAATTTTTGCTTTAATTAAGAGTAATCCTGTGATTTGAAGTAATATGTTATTTTTTGCAGTGGTTTTTTTCCCATTTTAACAGCTGCTGTGGAGAAAAAGCAGCTCAGTAGACCATTCAATGAAGGGTAAAAATTATCAGGTCATGCATTCTCTCCTTGTATTGTTCGACCATAACATAATATATATTCCGTCATTATTCCCACCCCATCCATTAGCCATCACTGTTCAGAAATAAACAAATTACCTGCTCCCTTCTCCATTAAATGTAATTTTATAAACTGCATTATAACAAAGCTAACTGAGCTATAAGTAGAGAAAAAAACCCTTAGTTTTCAATGTAAATGGCATAAATTTGGTTGTGCAGAGAGGATGTGTGGGAAGGTATTGTTGCTGTAAGGATATTAGATGAATAAATTTAAAAAAAAAATTAAAGAAATGTTTTAAAATTCAGTAGTTGCAATCAAGAAGTAAATTTTTGGGGGGAAAATGGAAATGCTTCTGATCCTAGAGGTGTATGCTGGAAAACAAGAGTCAAAAAAATCACATTTACAGCCAGATGATACAAATGATTACATGGGGAAACTTCTTGATGATGAGAGTGGTTCTCATCTGGAACAAGGAACAGGAGAGGCTTGGGAGTCTTCATTTGTGGAGATATTTCAAGCTCAGCAGGACAGTGTCCTGAAATAACTTTTTTTAAACTTTAAACACTGCTTTAAAGTTGCTGTTTCTCTGAGCAGGAGGTTAGAGTAGCTGACCTGCACATGTCCCTTCCAACTTAAATGATTCACTGCTTTGTGCAAGAGGTGTAGACAGTTCATTTAAGAAATTTGGGACACAACTTTGTTGATGCTATGAGCTTCTGTATGGACCTACTCAGAGCACATTGCAGCAGAGTGAGGGGTGATGTATTTCCATGATATCTTGTTTGCAGCTTCTGGGGACACTTGTGTGAAAAGGGCAGGTGAGTTGGAAATGCAGAAGTAAAGCTTTTTATCTATGAAAGTAATACTGAATAGAATGACCTTAAATTTTACCTTGGTTCAGATGTTGTCTTCCCTTTTGGCTGGGGAACGGGGGAGATGCTTCTCTTCTTTTTTAGCTTTTTGACTGCATTTCTGTTTTACGGGGATGGTGAAAGCTGGGGCATAACATTATTCAGTACAGCATGGGGTGTGCTGTAAATGAGTTTGGATCTCTCCTTTCTGGGTTTTGCATTATTTATAGATCAGCCTCTGCATAATTGCATTTGAATACTAGCAACTAGTCATGTTTGCCATAAAAATAGAAAATGCATATTTTAGACGATTTCTTTAGAAGTGTTTCATCTTTTTTCTTTGGGTGTCCCTGTCATTCTGAACTTCGCTAGACCCCAGCTCCTCTTCAGTCTGCACTGTAGCGACAGCCACTTTCCAGAGTTAGCTTCCAGCACTGTTGGGATACCCATGGCCCTGAGCTGGCCCCAAAAGTGTTGTTTCTTGTCCCACATACGAAAAACATTGTGAAATACTGTGTTCTAGTGCCCTCTTGGGCATCCTTGTCTTTGTGATCCTGTGCTTTCTCCTGGCCGCTGATGCCGGGTTTTGTGGCAATACCACAGAGCTGACACTGCTTCCAGTGCTGAGGGAGTCATCTGGCCCCAGTATTTCTGCTCTCATTTGAGTCACCCTGAAATAGAGGTTTTCCTCTTTCATGCTGAGCTGCTTCTCTCAGCATAGATTAATGTGTGGAATAATTCAGTTTTGGAGAATCTTGGAGCAAAATTGGGAAAAAAGTGATCTGATGTGATAACCAGCAATTCAAGTGAGAGCTGTAGGGAAGGTTGAGGTTACTGCAGAGTGTTTGCTAATTAGGAAGGGAGGGCAATGCTTTGCCACAGAGTGACTGAAAAGCTTCAGACCTGCTCCTGTATATCCATAATGCCTGTTGTTGTGACAGAACACTTCAGAGTGCTTGTGCTTCCACCGTGCTGTGCTGAGTCGTTGTGCCACTTGTGTCCTCCTGACTGATCAGTTTTGTTTCTGTAATTGGCAGGCAGTGATGAATGCAGTCCTTGAGCGAGTTGCTCTTGGTTTTCCTGTGTTTAAAAACGTCAAGTGGACATGTTAAATAATGCCCTCGCCTTCCCTGGTTGTGAAAGTAGCAGCCAGTGCATGGCGAGTGAGTTGGATGCCTTTTGATATTTCAGCAGTTCATTTCCTATAAGGAAGGGATGAGAGCTTCTCTGCTAATTCTCTGCCATAACTGTATTTATATAAAAATATAGTATTAATTTTAA